>CAXITT010000052.1:1572100-1598082 GCA_964033795.1 Lymnaea stagnalis | reverse complement strand
GTTTTGTTGCGTGTGTTAGATTTGTTGCGTGTGTTAGTTTTGTTGTGTGTGTTAGATTTGTTGTGTGTGTAAGATTTGTTGTGTGTGTTAGATTTGTTGTGTGTGTTAGTTTTGTTGTGTGTGTTAGTTTTGTTGTGTATGTTAGATTTGTTGTGTGTGTTAGTTTTGTTGTGTATGTTAGTTTTGTTGTGTGTGTTAGTTTTGTCGTGTGTGTTAGTTTTGTCGTGTATGTTAGATTTGTTGTGTGTGTTAGTTTTGTTGTGTATGTTAGTTTTGTTGTGTGTGTTAGTTTTGTTGTGTATGTTAGTTTTGTTGTGTGTGTTAGTTTTGTTGTGTATGTTAAATTTGTTGTGTTAGTTAGTTTTGTTGTGTGTGTTAGTTTTGTTGTGTGTGTTAGTTTTGTTGTGCATGTTAATTTTGTTGTGTGTGTTAGATTTGTTGTGTGTGTTAGTTTTGTTGTGTGTGTTAGTTTTGTTGTGTGTGTTAGATATGTTGTGTGTGTTAGTTTTGTTGTATGTGTTAGATTTGTTGTGAGTGTTAGTTTTGTTGTGTGTGTTAGTTTTGTTGTGTGTGTTAGTTTTGTTGTGTGTGTTAGTTTTGTCGTGTGTGTTAGTTTTGTTGTGTATGTTAGATTTGTTGTGTGTGTTAGTTTTGTTGTGTGTGTTAGTTTTGTTGTGTGTGTTAGTTTTGTTGTGTGTGCTAGATTTGTTGTGTGTGTTAGTTTTGTTGTGCGTGTTAGTTTTGTTGTGTGTGTTAGTTTTGTTGTGTGTGTTAGATTTGTTGTGTGTGTTAGTTTTTTTGTGTGTGTTAGTTTTGTTGTGTATGTTAGTTTTGTTGTGTGTGTTAGATTTGTTGTGTGTGTTAGTTTTGTTGTTTGTGTTAGTTTTGTTGTGTATGTTAGATTTGTTGTGTGTGTTAGTTTTGTTGTGTGTGTTAGATTTGTTGTGTGTGTTAGTTTTGTTGTGTGTGTTAGATTTGTTGTGTCTGTTAGATTTGTTGTGTGTGTTAGTTTTGTTGTGTGTGTTAGTTTTTTTGTGGGTGTTAGTTTTGTTGTGTGTGTTAGATTTGTTGTGTGTGTTAGTTTTGTTGTGTGTGTTAGATTTGTTGTGTGTGTTAGTTTTGTTGTGTGTGTTAGTTTTGTTGTGTGTGTTAGTTTTGTTGTGTGTGTTAGTTTTGTTGTGTGTGTTAGATTTGTTGTGTATGTTAGTTTTGTTGTGTGTATAGTTTTGTTGTGTGTGTTAGTTTTGCTGCGTATGTTAGATTTGTTGTGTGTGTTAGTTTTGTTGTGTATGTTAGTTTTGTTGTGTGTGTTAGATTTGTTGTGTGTGTTAGATTTGTTGTGTGTGTTAGTTTTGTTGTGTGTGTTAGTTTTGTTGTGTGTGTTAGTTTATTTGTGTATGTTAGTTTTGTTGTGTGTGTTAGTTTTGTTGTGTATGTTAGATTTGTTGTGTGTGTTAGTTTTGTTGTGTATGTTAGTTTTGTTGTGTGTGTTAGATTAGTTGTGTGTGTTAGTTTTGTTGTGTATGTTAGTTTTGTTGTGTGTGTTAGTTTTGTTGTGTGTGTTAATTTTGTTGTGTGTGTTAGTTTTGTTGTGTGTGTTAGTTTTGTTGTGTGTGTTAGATTTGTTGTGTGTGTTAGTTTTGTTGTGTGTGTTAGTTTTGTTGTGTGTGTTAGCTCTGTTGTGTGTGTTAGTTTTGTTGTGTATGAGTTTGAGCGTGAGTTAGCTTGTGTGCTGGAGTGTGTTTGTGTGTGTGCTGGTGTGTGCTGGTTTGCTGGTGTGTGAGTGAGATTGCTGGTGGTGTGCGTATATTTGAGAATGAGGGAAATGTGAAATCTCGGGATTCATTGGAGGTCATGACCTTGACCTAACAAAAATAGACATTTATGTTCAGATTCGACACGTTTTAAGACATTGAACCTCATATATTCTATTATCAATATTTTGGTTGAAGTTTGAAGTGAAGTAGTTGCAATAATACTTGCAGAGCACAGGTACTGTTAAAGTAGCATCCTTAGATTACACATTTTTAAACTTTTCTCTAGGAATGTCATTACTTAAATAAAATCTTCAAATATTTTTGAAAAGGGTGAAAAAAAATGTGAAAGATGATACTGCTGAAAATTTCTGAATATAAATTTGCCTTTACGTATTTTCAACCGCCCGAATCGAGGTCATGCCGGATGGTGACTAAAATGGTCTTTAAAAAAATGTCAAATTTGAAAGAAGAAAGAGGACGCCCTCGTCAAGTTAAATTGAAAATTTGGAGAGTTCAACACGGAGGACGGCAACAAGAAAGAGGCGTTTAGATAGAACAGCTCCATTGTAAAGTGCGCCAGCTTGGACAATTGATATTCTCAGCATGGCCGGGCTGTGCGAAGAACGCTTCGAGGCTGTCTCCCCCCCCCCCCTCCCCGCAAACGTCATTTCCCCCCTCCCCGCAAACGTCATTTCCTGTGCATAATTCAACGCTTCTCGGTTTCGAGGGTACGGGAGAAGCGCTCCACTCATAAAAGTCAATTCGTTTCATCTGCACTGCGTTAGTATTACTCACTCTTGAAGTAGGTTTTAACCTGGGCGCGCACAGGAAAAAATATCGTTGGCGGAGTTCAAATCTCGAAGTTGAGGAGTCGGATGAGAAGGATGACGCTAACGTTCCAACTCCAGGGTGAAAGGTCACACTCCAAATTTAGTGAGTTTAGTAGTACTAGACTTTGTAACATTCAGCTTACTTGGCTTTTAAGAAAAGAAAAGGAAATATACGTATATATATATATATAATGCAAATGTTCGTGTAGAATGTACGTCCAATGTTCACCCATGTCCGTTGATCTCGGTAGAGATATCTCACATATTATTGTAGACAATGCCGACGTCAAAGGGTGTCCCCTTTCAACAATGATTTGTTGGTGAAACAAACCAAAAAAAACAAAAAAAAAAGCAATAAAAAAACGTTAAAGCAAATATTTACCGACTTTATTTCGGTAATGCAACACCAATAAGATACGTATGAAAATATCAAATTATTATATTGATCCATATAAATTGATTGATTTTTGATTGATTGAATACTTTTACAGCTCTTGTGTCGTGGCTGTTTTAGCACGCTCACAGCGCTCTGAGAGAGACGTTCTTCGATGACATTGTACATATTCATTTTCAGTACATAAATAAATTCATATTTTAACAAAGGCGCAATTTTACCATTAGAGCAATTCGAACACAAAACATCCAAAGTATTTAGCAAGCGTAAAAGCCAGCAGTCAGATTAAAAAAACAATATATTAAAAAAAAAAAATGCTGAATGATTGAAGGGTTTGTCATCTCGTTGGTTATTGTATTATGTGTATTTTGATATTTGAAAGGTCAAAACTCAAATATACTGTGAAATTCGCTAGCATTTTATTTTCCCGGTGAGATCAGCTCAAGTCAGAAGGCATTCCACCACTTTCTTCTAGTGTGTAGCATGCGTCTCTTTGTCACGTCCTACAGCATATAATAGTTTTATACATGTCACCAGACTTAAGTGTATCTTTGTCTGTCACTCGATTTTCTTCTCTGCTTCTCATGTGGATGATCACCATAGAACCTTTTCCCTCACTTTTATCCACACCAGGTCAGGTCACTTCAGGCTTTAGGATTTAGGAAGACAGTTCTAGTTGTCTTAGGATTTAAGAAGATACTATATCAGTTCTAGTAGAAATGTGCTGCGCATGGCACCGTGGGTTTCCGATCATGCTCTGAAAAACAAGACTTATTTGAGACAGAATTCAATCTAAAATCTGTTTTTTTTCTGCTACTTTTATAAATGTTTATATTAATTTTCGCCCTGATTCGTGTATTTCTTTCGTTCTTTGTGTCGACAAAATATTTTGAAGCCTATTTGACCCACTTCCCGTACTCTTATCGAGCTGAAACTTGGCACAAAGACTCAGTGCCGATGACAACACATTCTTTCAAATTGGCAGCCCCACCCCCATAACCATCATTCCAAAAAAATCAGCTTTTGCTATCTTTCCAGGGTGCGAGGAATGTTAATGATTTGCTCAAAGGGCGCGTGTGTAGGTGCAGAGCTTGATTGAGTGGCTCTCGCCATGTGCTTTGCAGTTGTGACATAATTGGGTACGCAGTAAAAATAACTGTATTTTTGAAGAGAAAAATGAAGGGTATATAAAAAGTGTTTTTCCCCAGAAGGGTACTCATTTACTTCACCGCTTCTCAGTAAGTGATAATTCACGTACAATGACATAAATGAAAACAAGATGAATCTTTGTTTTTAAGGGTTGGTCTTAATTACCAGATTTTGACTACTATGGTTATCCTCTTTTCAAAGTCTGTACGATTAATTTTCAGTACAAACCTATTTTTCTGCATCCCAAGGGGCTCAGGACCCCCTTTTAAACCCTTTTTTTAAATATATATTTTTCTTTTAAACTAGTGCCTGCTCTTTTTACCTGGCCTGCGTCAGGTATGACGCGTGCGCACCTGGTGCCAAGCCATTCCCACAAGCGCATCATTTCCTAGCTTCTACCCACACCACAGCAAAAACGATTTGTTGATACTCATCCGATTGGAACATTACGTGCCTGGTAGGTTGTGTTACGTCATAGTGGACGACAATGGATATTACTTGCCATTAGTTCAATAGATGACTGACTTGGTATGAAGCTGTCATTCTGTTCAGTAATCTACGGTATATATCGGTTGTGTGGCGTGGGTCGTCAGAAGCTCCCAGATGTAAAACATTAAGCTGTTATCGTTAAATTGTTCAAAGTAATTATTTTTGTCTTGGTGCTGTAAAGGACAAGTACGTTATTACAAAGAATTTTGTAACATTTTATATGCTACAGGAAATGTAACCTTTTCATATTATCAATATTATGAGTCATCATTATGCTGAATTTTATGGTAACAATAAAATATTCTGTCAAGAGTTGGTAAGTTCAATACTTGCCATACAACAACTGCCAAATACAAGCGCTCATATAATTTTAAGCTATATGACGAGGTGTCAAAAAATCCAGCATATAGCTGATCTATCTTGTCTGTAGAAGATCTAAACAATGTTGACAAGTCCTATGACTAGGTTTCAACATATCCAGCCATATAGCTGATCTATCCTGTCTGTAGAAGATCTAAACATTGCTGACAAGTCCTATGACTAGGTTTCAACATATCCAGCCATATAGCTCATCTATCCTGTCTGTAGAAGATCTAAACATTGCTGACAAGTCCTATGACTAGGTTTCAACATATCCAGCCATATAGCCCATCTATCTTGTCTGTAGAAGATCTAAACAATGTTGACAAGTCCTATGACTAGGTTTCAACATATCCAGCCATATAGCACATCTATCTTGTCCGTAGAAGATCTAAACATTGTTGATAAGTCCTATGACTAGGTTTCAACATATCCAGCCATATAGCTCATCTATCTTGTCCGTAGAAGATCTAAACATTGTTGACTAGTCCTATGACTAGCTTTCAACATATCCAGCCATATAGCTCATCTATCCTGTCTGTAGAAGATCTAAACATTGCTGAAAAAGTCCTATGACTAGGTTTCGACATATCCAGCCATATAGCTCATCTATCTTGTCTGTAGAAGATCTAAACATTGTTGACAAGTCCTATGACTAGGTTTCAACATATCCAGCCATATAGCTGCTCATATATCTTGTCTGTAGAAGATCTAAGCATTGTTGACAAGTCCTATGACTAGGTTTCAACATATCCAGCCATATAGCTCATCTATCCTGTCTGTAGAAGATCTAAACATTGTTGACAAGTCCTATGACTAGGTTTCAACATATCGAGCCATATAGCTCATCAATCTTGTCCGTAGAAGATCTAAACATTGCTGACAAGTCCTATGACTAGGTTTCAACATATCCAGTCATATAGCTGATCTATCTTGTCCGTAGAAGATCTAAACATTGTTGACAAGTCCTATGACTAGGTTTCAACATATCCAGCCATATAGCTGATCTATCTTGTCCGTAGAAGATCTAAACATTGTTGACAAGTCCTATGACTAGGTTTCAACATATCCAGCCATATAGCTGATCTATCTTGTCCGTAGAAGATCTAAACATTGCTGACAAGTCCTATGACTAGGTTTCAACATATCCAGCCATATAGCTCATCTATCTTGTCCGTAGAAGATCTAAACATTGTTGACAAGTCCTATGACTAGGTTTCAACATATTCAGCCATATAGCTCATCTATCTTGTCCGTAGAAGATCTAAACATTGCTGACATTTTCTTCACTCTAATCAATCAAATTTTTCTCTGATACAAGATCAGTCTTTTTTTTATTGCGCTATTGTGCTATCGTGTTATTGTGTTATAAATTAAGTTTCCGAAGCAGTAAATGAATCTTGTGCAGGGCATGATGGTAAACTTATTACTTGTCTTCAACTCACTTTAAAAAAAAAAAAAAAAATTATTAGTTAACTCTCATTTCGTTTTTTATTTATTGATTCCAATAAATGGCAAAGTTGTTTAAATAAAATTTTACATATTACCATCAGCACATAAATAAAATACTTATTTTAAACAAGAAATTTTTTTACAATTAGAACAATTTGAACACATGACTTATAAAGTATTTCTCCAGCGTAGAAATCAGTCGTCAATGAACTCCTTTAGTGACAATCATGACTTAATTAGTAATCATTTAGTTTTGGAATCGGCTGGAAGTGCTCGCTGGTAATTCTTACCAGCAGGGGGAACTAAGGAATTTTTATATTATTCGGTCCTCGCTTAAAGAGAAAGAATTCGCCCTGATCGAGGTGATCTTAAGTATCTGTGACGTAGTAGGTGGGATCTGTCATCCAATCATAATATGTTAGTTTTAGAACTGCATTTATCGGGAAATGATTCTTCAAAGGAAGGATGTTTAGTTTGTGGGATATTACTAGTTTTCTTGATTGGGTGTGGGTACGAGCAGGATGGTGTGGGTTGACCTGCAGCCAACCACAGCGTGTGGGTACGGGCGGTGTGGTGTGGGTTGACCAGCAGCCAACGACACTGCTTTAGTTTTGTATACATGAGTTGTTAGCTCAGACGATATGTAGCCATATCCACCACCTGTAGGTTAATTATGTGAGGCGTAGGCATTTCAATTCTTATAGCTATGAGTCAGAGCAGCCTTTATAGACTGGACTTACATATCTTGATAGACGCTAATCCAGGGCTTCTCAAACATTCTGAATGTTTTAACCACGTAACTAGTATGCTAATAATTCTTACTGAATAACGTGTAGATTTCAGAATCTGAACGGCATATCTTTCTTTTTTAAACATCTTGGTGTACCATCTGGTGCAGTGTGATGTACTACATGGTACAAACGGATGTGCCACGTTGTACCATGGAATGTACTACCTGCTACAGTGTTGATGTCCTATCTGATACAATGTGATTTACCACCTGTCACTGGCACTATGTGATGCACTACCTGGTACAAAGTGATGTGTCGCCTGGCATTGTGTGAGGCACCGCCTGGTACAATATGAGGGACCACTAGTGTTACTTGCGCCATGGTTTGAGCACCACTATGCTAGTCTATTGTATGTGTAAAATTAGCGGCACGCACATTCTGTATATATGTAAACTTCTTTTCCACCACAAACGACTTCATCTGAATAATTCCCCTCTGTGTTTTATGGATAAGAGATGACAAGGCTCTTTATTATAAAGACCCACATGTCATTGAGTTCTATAGTAACTGCTCCTTAGAACCTGTATATCATTTTGTTGCAATGAGTCACACATACTGGTGGTGTGATATACGCATACCATTTTGAGAACCTCTGAATTTAACACAATGAGACATTCGAAACTACACGTCACAGAGGTGCGCAAGTTTATATGGTTCAGACGACATGAGCGCTTTTCTTGAATGTCGACACGATCTACTTACAGCTGCTTGATTGTCTAAATGAGTCAGGAACATGTTGACAACTTCAGTAAATGGGTCACTGAGTGAACTAATTCATAAATGAACCATTTACAGACATGCTAAGCATAAATGCGTCGTTCACTTATCAAATTCCACACATTAGTCATCTTTCCTTATAGGGTTGTCATTTCTAAGACCTGAAAATTTCACATCGCTTTACGAAATGTAACTACTTTTAGAAAATGTTGTCATAAAACGTAGCTTCTGACAATGTATTTGCATTTATATATATAGCAGTAACAATTTGTTTTGTAAAATCTTTCGTGAAATAAAGTTGTAAATACGTTTCCGTCTAGGTTAAGACACACTACGCTGGCTGGCTCTTAGGAAATGTATTTCCTAGTTGAATTCTGCTGGTAATAGATCGTATACCCTTAAGGAATTCAGCACCGTTTTGTACCATCTATGTACCATCTATGTACCATCTATGTACCATCGATATACCATCTATGTACCATCTATGTACCATCTATGTACCATCTATGTACCATCTATGTACCATCTATGTACCATCTATGTACCATCTATGTAAAATCTACATACCATATATGTACCATCCTAAAATGCCCATTGCTAGATACCGTTAGTGTGCCATCTATTAGCCTTCCAAACATCACATATCCTTCACATAACAACTATTCAGGATAGATAACCCTTCGATACATCAATTGCACTAATAGACAATCATTAGCGTGGTTGAAATAAAAAGAATATGAGACGAAACAGTCAATCATATCCCGCAAATGACCAAGTTAATAAAAAAGACTTAAAAACAAGTCACAAAATTGAGTCACAACATCAAGTCACAATATCAAGTCACAACATCAAGTCACAATATCAAGTCACAACATCAAGTCACAATATCAAGTCACAACATCAAATCATAACATCAAGTCACAACATCAAGTCACAACATCAAATCATAACATCAAGTCACAACATCAAGTCATAACATCAAGTCATAACATCAAGTCACAAAATCAAGTCATAACATCAAGTCATAACATCAAGTCACAAAATCAAGTCATAACATCAAGTCATAACATCAAGTCATAACATCAAGTCACAACAAAAAGTCACAAAACCAAGTCATAAAATCAAATCATAACATCAAGTCACAACATCAAGTCATAAAGCAAGTCATAACATCAAATCATAACATTAAATCATAACATCAAATAATATCAAGTCATAACATCAAGTCATAACATCAAGTCATAACATCAAGTCATAACATCACGTCACAACATCAAGTAACAACATCAAGTCACAACACCAAGTCATAAAATCAAATCATAACATCAAGTCACAACATCAAGTCATAAAGCAAGTCATAAAATCAAATCATAACATTAAATCATAACATCAAATAATATCAAGTCATAACATCAAGTCATAACATCAAGTCATAACATCAAGTCATAACATCAAGTCAAAACATCAAGTCACAACATCAAGTCACAACATCAAGTCATAACATCAAGTCATAAAATCACGTCATAACTTTAAATCATAACATCAAGTCACAATATCAATTCTTAACAACAAGTCACAACATCAAGTCTTAGCTTCAAGTCATAGCATAAAGTCACAACATCAAGTCATAACCTCAAGTCATAACATCAAGTCACAACATCAAATCATAACATTAAATCTTAACAAAAATAATATTAAGTCGTAACATCAAGTCATAACATCGAGGGACAACATCAAGGGACAACATCAAGGGATAACATCAAGTCACAACAACAAGTCAGAACATCTAGTCGTAGCGTAAAGTAACAACATCAAGTCATAACTTCAAGTCATTAAATCAAGTCATAACATCAAGTAATAGCGTCAAGTCACAGCAACAAGTTACAACATCAAGTCATGACATCAAGTCATAAAATCACGTCATAACTTCAAATCATAACATCAAGTCACAATATCTTTTTTGATCCAAATAAATGGAAATGTTTTTTGATTGCATTATACATTTTCAGCACAAAAATAAAACAATTTGAACACAAGTCATTTATAATAATTTTTTTCAAATAGCCATTCAGTGAGTTCATTTAGCCAAATCGGGGACTTATTAGTTCTCATTCAGATGTGTGACTTCAGAGGAAGCACGCCGGTAAATTCGTACAGATTGGGGAACAAAAGAATTTTTATATCGGTTAGTCCTCGCCCTGGGGAAAGAATTTGTCCCGAACGGGCCGATCCTAAGTATCTAGGATGAAGAGGGTGGGATGTATCATCCAAAATGTGTTTAGTTTTGCAAAAACATCTTACTTCAAATAGTTCTTCAAGTGAAGGATGTTTAGTTTGTGTTATGTTTCTAGCTTTCTTGATTAGTCGGTTTATGCGGTGTTTAATATCAGACGTTGAATTCCCACACCAGCAGGTAATACTGAAATTAAAGGGGCTTCCAATTGTTGCACTGTAGAATAAGTTAACGACTTGCTTGTTTACGCCGAAATTGTACAGTTTTTGAGGTAGAACAGTCTTTGGTTGAATTTCTTATACAGGATTTGGCCGTGCTCATGCCATGTTAGCTTATTATTAATGGTGACACCTAAGTACTTGTATGCCTCCACTTTCTCCACATTTTGATTTTTTATTTTGAGATCTGTAATCTGGTGTTTCCTCCTCGTGAAGTCAACAACCATTTCTTTAGTTTTTGAGACATTCAAGTGGTGAAAATTTTCATCGCACCAATTGACAAAGCTTGTTACTAAGTTACGATATAGGCCTTCTCCTTCAGATATTAAGCCAATAATCGTGGTATCATCAGCAAATGTTAAGATTGGAACGGTGTTGCTTGAGCTTTGAATATCATGTGTATATATTGTATACAGTACAGGAGAGAGAACGCAGCCTTGTAGTTCCCCGTGCTTATTTCTCTGGTTAGAGATACTTGGTTATTTACTTTGGCATATTGTGGTCGATTTGTTAAAAAGTTCAGTATCCAAGCCTGAATATTTAAATTGACACCTAACGAGGAAAGTTTCTTCATCATAAGGTGTGGTTCGATGGTGTTAAATGCTGATGAGAATTCTAAGAAAAAACACTCTTGCTAATGTTTTAGGACTGTCTAGGTGATGGTAAAGTCTCTCCAACAATAGAAAGATTGCTTCCTACGTACTTATGGCATCAGATCATAACCTTAAGTCATAACGTCAAGGGATAACATCAAGTCTCAACATCAAGTCATAGCATCAAGTCATAACATCAAGTCATAACATCAAGTCACAAACATCAAGTCACAACATCGAGCCGTAACATCAAATCATAACATCAAATCATAAAATCGAATAACAACATCAAGTCATAAAATCAAGTCATAACATTTAGTCATAATATCAAGTCATAGCGTCAAGTCACAACATTAAGTCATAACATCAAGTCATAAAATCACGTCATAACTTCAAATCATAACATCAAGACACAACATCAAGTCATAACATCAAATCATAACATCAAGTCATAACACCAAGTCACAACATCATGTCATAACTCAAGTCATAACATCAATTTAAATAATGAGATCATAACATCTGGTCATAAAATTAAGTTCAAATCAAGTACAAAAATCAGGACAAAATTCAAGTTCAGTCATTTTTCGACTATCATTTACTAAAAGAGATCAGAAATACATATATTCCTATTGAAAGTATTTTACAAAGAAATTCTGAATGAAGTCTTTAAAAAAAATCTCAGCTAACGTTACACAAATCTCAGCTAACGTTACACAAATCTCAGCTAACGTTACACAAATCTCAGCTAACGTTACACAAATCTCAGCTAACGTTACACAAATCTCAGCTAACGTTACACAAATCTCAGCTAACGTTACACAAATCTCAGCAAACGTTACACAAATCTCAGCTAACGTTACACAAATCTCAGCTAACGTTACACAAATCTCAGCTAACGTTACACAAATCTCAGCTAATGTTACACAAATCTCAGCTAACGTTACACAAATCTCAGCTAACGTTACACAAATCTCAGCTAACGTGACACAAATCTCAGCTAACGTGACACAAATCTCAGCTAACGTTACATAAATCTCAGCTAACGTTACACAAATCTCAGCTAACGTTACACAAATCTCAGCTAACGTGACACAAATCTCAGCTAACGTGACACAAATCTCAGCTAACGTGACACAAATCTCAGCTAACGTGACACAAATCTCAGCTAACGTGACACAAATCTTAGCTTACGTGACACAAATCTCAGCTAACGTGACACAAATCTCAGCTAACGTGACAAAAGTCTCAGCGATAAAGGAGCAAGCAGAAAGGTAACCGAAGGCCCATGACCTGTAAACACCGTCACTTTCTGGCATCCGCTCTTCAAAGACAAACCTACCAGTGGGAGACCCTCCCTGGTACCACGTCAGACGGTGAGATCCTTACGTCATGCGGCCAAATGTCTCGCCCCTCAGGTATACGAAAATCCCGATAACATCTGCCCCTGGAGAGAGAGAGAGAGAAAGAGAGACCTCTGATCTTTGTGGAGCACGTCAATGATCTTTTCTGATGTGTGATGCAAACAGCTCGAGATCTTGTGACGCAAAGATCGCAATCTGATACTGACTTTGGAGGAAGAGGTGTTAGACAGCGCGACTGTTGATGCACACCCCGGTGACTGACAATGCAACTGTGGTGCACATCCCGGTGACTGACAATGCAACTTTTGGTGCACACCCCGGTTTAAGACAATGTAAAGGTTGTTGCACACCCCGGTGACTTACAATGTAAATGTTAATGCCCACTCGGTGCCTGACAATGCAACTGTTGATACACACCCCGATGACTGACAATGCAACTGTTGATGTACACCCCGGTGACTGACAATGCAAATGTTGATGCACACCCCAGTGACTTACAATGTAAAGGTTGATGCCCATTCGGTGGCTGACAATGCAACTGTTCATGCACATGATGGTGAACAATTAACGTTGGAGGTTCTCAAGCAGATGATAAAGAGCACTAGGAATCCCGAAATATTTTCACACAGTTGAGAAATGTTTAAATGGATGACACCTACATATTTATAAGGGATTTTTAGATCTGCAGTATTATATGAAACCCATGATATCGTAGACGATGCCTCTAAAACATTTTTGCATGAACTACGACATCCATTAAAAAGCTTTCAAGGTTCTCTCTCCAGTTATTTCCGTCTGTGACTGCTCCTTTGATTTCCAAAATGTTACAAAATTAGACAGAAGTCCCTTCTTTCACTGCTCCTTTGATTCACACAATGTTAACAATGAGTCCGAAGTCCCGTCTGTCACTGGTCTTTTGATACAAAAAATGTTAACGAATGGTCAGGAGTCACATCATTACACCATCAAAAAAAAAAGCCGTTAGATAATAAAGTAGCTAACCGTTGTCGTGAAACACGTGTACATAATGAAATCACTGAAAATTAATATGACACTTCGTTATTTTTGTTTTACATTATATGAATTTTAGCATAATTTAACAATCTAAAAAAAGATAGCTTTTAAATCAATTAAAATTGGGGCTTGCGAAAGGAAACACAAATTAACTCAGGTGTTCGCTTTCATTCAATGCATGTTAATGTGTGATGGCAGTTTTGGCTTAGAGAATTCTTCCGTTCTCCGAAAATATTTAAATGGCTTTTCAGATGCAAGCATTCGTTTGCCGTGAATCTTTCGTTTACTTTATACGCAGGCGATGGAGGGAGATAGCGAAGGCTTTAACACACGATAGGCTTGTGGTTTGATGCAAAACTTGCGAGGTAAATTATCAAATTTAAAGAAATGCCAACCAAATTATAAAAAAAAAAAACCTACGAGGCCTTAACCGGGAGCAGTATTTTTTTTTTTGAACGGTTCCGGGTTTTTTTAGAAAATACCCTGTGGGTTTAAATGTTACAAAAAAAAAAAAAAAAGGTAACTTCCCATTTCTTCTTCTTCTTCTATATCTTAAGGGCCCACGATCAATTTAATTGATCATTTTGGCTCCTATGCATGTAGATGGGATTTGCAATGTTTCTGTTCCTGGTGCTGATGCCGACCTTTAAACAATAGTCCCACAGAGTGTCCTACACTCTACACGTCGGCCTTTAAACAATAGTCCTACAGTCCTACACCTTTCCTACAACAGCAGCAAAGTATATTGTAGAGATACTAAATTTAGGGATGCACCGAAAATATCCATTGTTGTCGCCGGAAGTGGGAACACAAGAAGCGAGAGAATGTAATATTGACACTGTGAAAAATGAGGTCCCAATAATAATGGACCAGAATATCCAGGGACACGTCAACACACAGCAATAATAAAATAGATGAAATATAGGGAAACAGAGAAACACCCGTAGGATAGTATCTGATTAATACCATATGGAGATATGGTACCAAACAGCTGAATAAATGTATTTTCCATTTTAACCCTTTCTTGTGTGTTACTGCATGAAATCAGTGCCGTTATGATTACTTTCAATGCACTTTTAAACAATAGTCCCACAGAGTTAGACCATCCAAATCATGAAAAGACTCTATACCTTTCTCACAACTTCTTAGACTACGGCGTCTCTGACAAATCGATGATGAATTTCTAGAAAGAGCTGATGAAATGATGGATTTCTTCCGCTCCAGATCCTATCCTGGAACTACTCTTGTCTCAGCACTAGATCGCATCAGCACGATCACACGAAAAGAGGCTTTCAAAACTCGCCCAAACAACAATGAAGATCGTACCAAACTTATACTAACCTACCACCCTCACAATTTAACTGACAAAAAAAAAATATTCTTAAAAAATCGTAGCATACTTCTTGCTGACCCTGATACCAAAAGGGTTTTCTGATCCCCTCCACTGATAGTCTTTAGATGGGACAGAAATCTAGGTGATCTTCTGGTTCATAGTCGCCTTCGATCTGAACCGTCTTACATTGGTACAAAACCATGTTTAAGAAGCCGCTGCACGACTTGTCCCTTTACACTCCAAACTGAAAGCATTAGCCTCTCTAAAGGTACCTTTACCATTAAAGAGGGTTTCGCCTGTGTCAGCCGTAATGTAATATATGATATTGTGTGCCGTAAATGCCAATCTAGTTATATAGGTGAAACTGGGAGAAGATTGGCTGATAGGTTTACTGAACATCTCCGGTATATTGAGCACTGTAAAACTTCCACAGTCTCTTCTAATTTCAACAGAAAAAAAACATAATGGTGCATTGGATGTAATCCTTTAATTTATATCAACATAGAACAGTGATTATCATCATAATATATATTAAAATGTATAAATAAATAAATTTAAAAAAACTTTCGGTTGATAAGTAGATACACGTTCACGTTGAAACAAAATGAGAAATTAAATTTAGTCAGTCACATCACTATTGAGACATTGAGTCAGACTTCATGGCTGTGACAGACATTGAGTCAGACTTCATAGCTGTGACAGACATTTGTGTTACACTTCATAGCTGTGACAGACATTGAGTCAGGCTTCATCGCTATGACAGACATTGAGTCAGGCTTCATCGCTGTGACAGACATTTGAATAAGACAAAAAGTATCTGACTAATAAACTGACTCTACTACCCAGCTACACTAATGAGTCTCGTACTGTTACACTTTTGAGTATCGTACAGTTACATTAATGAGTATCGTATTCTCTTGTCTAGCTCTACTACTTAGTTACACTATTGAGTATCGTATTGTTACACTATTTAGTATCGTACAACTACACCAATGAGTATCGTATTCTCTTGTCTAACTTTGCTACCCAGTTACACTATTGAGTATCGTAAAGTTACACTATTGAGTATCGTACAGTTACACTATTGAGTATCGTATTCTTCTGTCCAACTATGCTACTTAGTTGCATTATTGAGTATCGTACAGTTAAACTATTGAGTATCGCACAGTTACACTATTGAGTACCGTGCAGTTACAGTATTGAGTATCGTATTATCTTTTCTTTTTCTCGACAATCGATTCTTAACACTGCATAGTTTTCGAACTATCTTCTGATGTCGTGATGCCACTAGTTCGGTAACAAAATGTCAAGTGGCTCTAAGTGCTTGAGATTAAATCTGGGAAGTGTCCCGCCCCCCCCACCCCCCACCCCTACCCTCTCCCTCTCTCTCGGTCGCCGGTCCTACCCTTACAGTCGGGGCAGATGAAAGGTCATGCCAGCATTGTTACACGATGATTGGACGTCAAATCACAGACATGAGCGACCCACTGGGAGATTTTCTGAGAATGTCACCGGCATCCTGAAAGTGAAAGTGTCTTTTTGATACGAATCGTGTATGAACTAAAGTTCTCATTACGCTTTCAAATTCTAATGGCGTAAGGATTTATTGCACCTAATCCAATCTGGCCAGTTTTGGTTTCCGTGTCGTAATGAACGACGGTGTGACGGTTATAAAAGTCCGTGTCGTAATGAAGGACGGTGTGACGGTTATAAATGGTCCGTGTCGTAATGAAGGACGGTGTGACGGTTATAAACGGTCCGTGTCGTAATGAAGGACGGTGTGACGGTTATAAATAGTCCGTGTCGTAATGAAGGACGGTGTGACGGTTATAAATGGTCCCTGTCGTAATGAAGGACGATGTGACGGTTACAAATGGTCCGTGTCGTAATGAAGGACGGTGTGACGGTTATAAATGGTCCGTGTCGTAATGAAGGACGATGTGACGGTTATAAATGGTCCGTGTTGTAATGAATGACAGTGTGACGGTTATAAATGGTCCGTGTCGTAATGAACGACGGTGTGACGGTTATAAATGGTCCGTGTCGTAATGAACGACGGTGTGACGGTTATAAATGGTCCGTGTCGTAATGAAGGACGGTGTGACGGTTATAAATGGTCCGTGTCGTAATGAACGACGGTGTGACGGTTATAAATGGTCCGTGTCGTAATGAACGACGGTGTGACGGTTATAAATGGTCCGTATCGTAATGAACGACGGTGTGACGGTTATAAATGGTCCGTGTCGTAATGAATGACGGTGTGACGGTTATAAATGGTCCGTGTCGTAATGAATGACGGTGTGACGGTTATAAATGGTCCGTGTCGTAGTCGAATAATGTCGTCGTGGATGTATTGAATGTGCAGGAACGAAGACGAATTTCACTGACTGCAAGTAAAACACGCGAATACATATGTCTAAGAACTTCTGAGGACTTTACCATCAGTGTTAGAAATCTGGAATGGTATGAGCCACGGTTTGCGCTGTTATGTTTCATGCGTGTGTGATACTGTCCGGATAAAAAAAAAAAGCTACATTCGCTATTGAATCATGTATTATGTCTTCGTTATGTCTCCGTTATGTCTCAGTTATGTCTCTATTATGTATGTCTCGGTAATGTCTCCTATGTGTCTCCATTGTGTCTCCGTTGAGTCTGCAATAGGTCTCCGTCATGTATCCGTTGCGACTCCATTATGTCTCCGTTGCGTTTCCGCTATGTCTGCATTATGTCTCCGTTCTGTCTCCATAATGTGCCCATTATGTCTCCGTTATGTCTCCGTTACGTCCCCGTTATGTACGAAACAAACCTATGATCACTGTGATTGCTACCCTAAGAACGTCCACTGCTATTTTATATATACGAATTGTGTTGTGTCTTTATAATGACCTGTTGTAAAATAAAAAAACAATTTAAAAAAAAAAGACCAAAAAAAAAAAAAAAAAAAAAAAAAAAAAAAAAAAAAAAAAAAAAAAAAAAAACAATTAAAAAAAAAAAGACCAAAAAAAAAAAAAAAAAAAAAAAACAGCAACAAAAAAACTACAACCAAAACACAAACATTATAATTATAAGCTTAGAAAATTATTTGAACAAAAAAAGGTGTTGATCTTTAGAAATTTAATCAATTAATAAGTTTTTTATAAATATACGGCTTCAGTTAAAGTGGGCAAGCGATAATTGTTTCTATAGTATAGTAGTTACTATACTAGTGTCTCATTTTTTTAAAACTTAGTTTACATGTTTTTAATAATTGTAAAGCGCTTAGAGCTTTAAGGTAAGCGCTATATAAAAAAAATGCCTAAATAAATAAATAAATTGTAGTGCCTATAGTTTGACGGAGTCCCCCACAGACTTCTATATAGCACTTAATCTAGGACTGTCCTCTATAGACTTTTATATTGCACGTGAGCTAAGACTGTCCTCTATAGACTTCTATATGACACGCAAGCTAGGACTGTCCACTATAGATATCTATATAGCACTTAATCTAAGACTGTCCGCCATAAATTTCCAGGTATAAAATGCCAGCGGCCATTACCAATAATTTCATTGTTTACAAACAGTCCTTGCCCTCCTGTGGGATTTCCCTGTAACGCAGGCGAGGTAACTGGGTTTTTATGACACTGTATTTATAAATAATTACCTATAATCACAGAGAAGGCAACTCTCTTTAAGTATTTATATCACGCTAGAGTGCACCATTTTCATTGTTTGACAAAGAGTGGCTTTGTGTGCACTGCCCCCATCAATGACGTGTTCTTGGGAAAGAGAGTGGGGATGGCATAGTGAAATGGCAGAAGGGAGGGGGGCAGAGGGAGGGGCATTGCGTACTCCCGTGTTTTATTTGCAGCCTGTGAAATACGTCATTGATCAGAGGACATGTTTCGACTGATTCGAATTCCTGTAAATTCATATAGGCCCCATTTAGGACAATTTTATACTCTTATTTTTTTAGGATCTTGTTTGCTGCAATGTTGTACATCACAACGCTGGTTAAGTGTTTGAGTACCACATGACCATTGAGTGAGGCAGAATGCCGAGAGTGCTGGATTAGCTTGTTGTTAAAGACAATGGCATAACTGTTTTGAGTACCAAAGGGCCATTGTGTGAGGCTGAAGGCTGAAAGTGCTTGGATAGCTTGTTGTTAAAGACAAAGGGTTAACTATTTGAGTACCATAGGACCATTGCGTGAGGCTGAAGGCTGAGACTGCTGAATAGCTTGTTGTTAAAGACAAAGGGTTAACTATTTGAGTACCATAGGACCATTGCGTGAGGCTGAAGGCTGAGACTGCTGAATAGCTTGTTGTTAAAGACAATGGCATAACTGTTTTGAGTACCAAAGGGCCATTGAGTGAGGCTGAAGGCTGAAAGTGCTTTGATAGCTTGTTGTTAAAGACAGAGGGTTAACTGTTTGAGTACCATCGGGCCATTGAGTGAGACTGAATGCTGAGGGTGCTTCTTGTTATAGACAAATGGGTTGTTAGATGTTTGTAGGAAGACATGCAGTAGATGACATGAAGCTTGGAGTCGACAGTCGAGTATGAGATACAGGGACCCCCATGCACACGCTTTGCGTTGATCAAACCCGGGTCGAGACTGCGCTATGATAATTCAGGCTTCGAGGCTTAGTGAAAGTAATATAGAGTCCTCGCTTTTAAGCTAGGAAAAATTGTCATTTTTGGTTAAATATGATCTCATGGTAAAATATCATGTCTGGAAAAAATGTAATATCTTGGTTAACTTGGTAAAAAGTCGTAGTAAAATATAACATCTTAGTGAAATATCATGTCTTAGAAAGATACTATATATCGGTAAAATATTATATTTTAGTAAAATATCATGTTTTAGAACATGTAATGAATTGAAAACAAAAATAATATCTAGATAAAATAGCGTGTTTTTATTATTGGATAAGACTGGTAAGATGTCAGTATTTATGAAGGATTTGTGAAATGTTTTTCATAGATGCGTTCCCGAGAACGTATAGGGCGGAAGAAACGTATTTCAGTTTTGGCTAATGCCTGGACCCGGAGACTCGCGTTTGTGTTTTCCCTTCTAGGAGCTCTCAGTGCATGATTCCCTCACAAAGTGGCACTGGAAATCTGTGAAATTTCCTCATCAACACCAGGAACAGAAACATTGCAAATCCCATCTACATGCATAGGAGCCAAAATGATCAATAAATTGATCGTGGGCCCTTAAGATATAGAAGAAGAAGAAGAAGATACAAACTAAAATCAGGATTTTGCTCTGCGGCTGGGTCGTTCATGAACGTTGAATGTCAGTTTTCATTGGTGCACACTAATGAACGTCTTTCACGTGCACGGTGCGTGGCTCATTACAGGAGGACATTGTTTTGAGTGTTCAGTCATAATCTCCTGCTTTTTCATCAAATGAGACTAACCACCGCCGAAGTCGACGGCTCTGCCAGTGTGAAAGAATGTTATAAGTGGCTTGCTAGCCAGCACGAACATTTGGACATCGAAAATAGCTCCGCCCACTTGTGCTTATCGACGGGTGCTTATTGTTAAGCACGCACCATTACTATACCATTCGAGCCAAAAATAGATGGCGGTCGATGCGCACGCGGACCAGTGAGGCCCAAGATCTAATCCATGACGTCATTTGCCGGTCGATGCTGTTCCTAACCTTGGCGACTCCTCGACTTAGACGTGCAGTGGTATGAAAACCGATAACCGATTGTTGATTCGTACTAAACGATAATCGAATAAAAAACAACTTATTTTGTAAATTATATGGTTTGAAAACTAAAAAAAAAAAAAATGGAAGTACATCATACAGCAACAGTCATCAATGCAACAAACATCAACCGGTTTGTTGTAAACAAAAGTTTATTTAACCACTATTCACAACTAAGGACCCCCACCCCCCCAATCTCCTTGTTGTGTCTAAGGACTCCGAAAATAGCTGACTACCACCCGGAGTGACTTATGCGGTCGTCTTCTTTTCGAGGAAGATTTTCTGCTCTAGATTTCAATGGCCACGTTAGCGGTGAGTGCAGGTCACATTTTAACAGTCTGGTCCCTGTTTATCAAATGAGTCTGGCTCACAACTGTTTCTAAAAATAAGATTCCTGTGAATGTAATAGATATTATTTTCATCTTTTAATCTTATATATACAAATTGTCTAGCTGATCTTTCTATCTTGATGAGTTAGAAATTGCATTGTATGGTTCGAGAACCGGTTTAAACCTTTTCCCTGAACCCGTGGACGGCAAATCGCGGTTCTCAAGCCGCCAGCGGCCTCTCAGCGCCCCGAGTGCGGCTCGGTCAGTGGGCCATACATTGGTTTTGACTCCGGAAAATATGGTTCTTGACATATTGTGTTTGACAAGAAATTTGGCTCTTAAAAATTGTTTAATCGTCCTGTTTACACACATAGATATATATTAATATCCCAAAATTATGGCATCATTGGTCCTAGCGTAACAAAAAAAACCCTGTAAAAATCTGATAAGGTCACAATTTTGTCTGCATTCTACGGTTAGATCCCACGCATCAATGACTCTAAATGCTTCCTTTTTTGACGCGTCAAATATTTTGTAAATATTTATTTTAACCGCTCCAATTAGAAGTTTGAGTTGCTACTCCTTATGAGAAAAAAACCAACAACTACAAATACACCCCCCCCCCCAAACAGCGCCAGTTCTTTTGTATCAGAGAGTCCTTTAATGCGATCAACAGGGGAGACAAGGACAGCAGTAAAAATGGGAAGAGGTGAATGATTATATCCCGTTATTTTCCCAGACTATGCTTCCTTTTTTGACGCGTCAAATATTTTGTAAATATTTATTTTAACCGCTCCAATTAAAAGTTTGAGTTGCTACCCCTTAAGAGAAAAAAACCAACAACTAAAAATACCCCCCCCCCCCCAAACAGCGCCAGTTCTTTTGTATCAGAGAGTCCTTTAATGCGATCAACAGGGGAGACAAGGACAGCAGTCAAAATGGGAAGATGTGAATGATTATCTCCCGTTATTTTCCCAGACGCACGCAGGCGCAAACATTGATTTCCTATAGACTGGTCGTCCTGTCGCACATCGGCCCTGCAATAAATTAGTTCCACGGGCCAAGTCTGTTTCCTTCATGTGCTCATTTGGTCTCTCCAAACCTGTCTCTTTCTCTGTCTACCTTTTTCATTCCCCATCCTTCTTTATCTTCTCTCTGTCTCTGTATGTCACCATTCTCCCTCCCTCCCTCCCCCACTCTCTCTCTCTCTCCTTCTCCCCCTCTGTGTTAGTCTCTACATCAGTCGCATACTCATTCTCACTCTGTTTTTTCTTTTTCTTTCTTTATCACCCTAGGTTTCTATCTCTCTCTCATTTTGTTTCTGTATTTCTCTGTCAAAATCAGAAATACAGATAACACAGAAACAAAATAGAGGGAGTTTCCTTTCTTTTCTCTCTTTTATTTGTCTTTCTCTCTTTCTTGCATCCTTACTTGAATTTATATCTCCCTCACCCAACACTCTCATATACCACTTCATCACCACTCCGTATCATTTAATCACCACTCGATATCAATTCATCACCACTCCGTAGGATGTCATCACTACTCCATATCATTTCATCACCACTCCGTAATCATTTCATCACCACTCCGTAATCATTTTATCACCACTCCGTAACATTTTATCACCCCTCCAAATCATTTCATCACCACTCCGTAACATTTCATCACCACTCCTTATCATGTCATCGCCACTCCTTATCATGTCATCACCACTCCTTATCATGTCATCACCACTCCATATCATGTCATCACCACTCCATATCATGTCATCACCACTCCTTATCATGTCATCACCACTACTTATCATGTCATCACCACCCCGTATCATGTCATCACCACCCCGTATCATGTCATCACCACCCCGTATCATGTCATCACCACCCCGTATCATGTCATCACCACTCCGTATCATGTCATCACCACTCCGTATCATGTCATCACCACTCCGTATCATGTCATCACCACTCCGTATCATGTCATCACCACTCCGTATCATGTCATCACCACTCCGTATCATGTCATCACCACTCCGTATCATGTCATCACCACTCCGTATCATGTCATCACCACTCCGTATCATGTCATCACCACTCCGTATCATGTCATCACCACTCCGTATCATGTCATCACCACTCCGTATCATGTCTTCAACACTCCGTATCATGTAATCACCACTCCGTATGATGTCATCACCACTTCGTATCATGTCATCACCACTCCGTATCATTTCATCACCACTCCGTATCATTTCATCACCACTCCGTATCATTTCTTCACCACTCCGTATCATTTCATCCCTATTCCGTATCAATTCATCACCACACAGTGACTGACTGCAGTGTAGCAGCACTTGTACTATTTAAATATTTTATTATACTTAGCCTTAGTTTTTAATTATAAATAATTTATTGATATTTAATTAATTATTTATTATTATTAGTGAAAAGTAATGAACTAAGTTACCAACTTGTAGTATATGTCTTGTTTCTTTTATTTTGTTGTATTATTTAAAATACTAGTTTAAAAACAATTGTTTAAAAACAATGCCATGCTGTGTCTTGCAAACTTAAAACAAGATGGCCACCTTGGTCATGTGACAATAGCACTGCAGCAAATAATAACAAGTAAGTGTGGTAGAGAATAATTTCATAATTGTTTCTAGCCTGACAATTTAGCATGCTTAGTTTAAAACAATCAAATCTTCAAAAAATATACACAAGTTTTGCACATTAGGTATTTTATATGTTTTCTCGCATTAATTACATTTTCTAATTAAGAATCACACAATTTCAACTCTAGTTAATGGAAGCAATGGTAGCAATGAGATAAATATAAGTATATTTAAACTTCATTTCATCACCACTCCGAATCATTTCATCACCACTCCGTATCATTTCATCACCACTCCGTATCATTTCAGCACCACTCCGTATGATTTCATCACCACTCCCTATCAGTTCATCACCACTCCGTATCATGTCATCACCACTCCGTATCATTTCATCACCACTCCATATCATTTCATCACCGGTCCGTATAATTTCATCACCACTCCGTATCATTTCATCACCACTCCATATCATTTCATCACCACTCTTTATCAATTCATCACCACTCCGTATCATTTCATCACCACTCCGTATCATTTCATCACCACATCGTATCATTTCTTCACCACTCCGTATCATTTCATCACCACTCCGTATCAATTCATCACCATTCGGTATCATTTCATCACCATTCCGTATCAATTCATCACCACTCCGTATCAATTCATCACCACTCCGTATCATTTCATCACCACTCTGTATCAATTCATCACCACTCCGTATCATTTCATCACCATTCCGTATCAATTCATCACCACTCCGTATCAATTCATCACCATTCGGTATCAATTCATCACCACTCCGTATCAATTCATCACCACTCCGTATCAATTCATCACCACTCCGTATAAATTCATCACCATTCGGTATCATTTCATCCCCATTCCGTATCAATTCATCACCACTCCGTATCATTTCATCACCACTCCGTATCATGTCATCACCACTCCGTATCATTTCATCACCATTCTGTATCATGTCATATCCTGTTCTCTCTGAGCGCATATCTTCACGTCCTTGCCACCTCAGTCCAAGCCTGCTGGCCGCCCTTGTCACTTTACAATGTTTTTAAAAGATTTGCTTGTATTTTCAATTAATCTATTTTTATCCTTCTCTTCCCCGCCCCTCTTCACCTCTCATCATGATTTGTGTGTGTGTGTGTGTGTGTGTGTGTGTGTGTGTGTACAAGCAGATGGAATCTCTCCCGACCGTTAGTTTTTCTCTAAGTGAACTTGTCACCATCATTCCTGCAGCAGATTTGAGTACACCACCCACTTGGAGGCCTTAGAGAATCTCAATGACTCCCAACACTGTGGAGCAACATTGCCCCTCTTCACTCCACCCCAAATAACCATTACAACATGTGGTGATCGTTAGAAATGATATGAGATACAATTTATCATACATAATTTTGTTAGAACCGATGCAATATTCATCTTTGTTTTGTCCCTATGCAATATTCATCTTTGTTTTGTCCCCATGCAATATTCATCTTTGTTTTGCCCCCATGCAATATTCATCTTTGTTTTGTCCCCATGCAATATTCATCTTTGTTTTGTCCCCGTGCAATATTCATCTTTGTTTTGTCCCCGTGCAATATTCATCTTTGTTTTGTCCCCATGCAATATTCATCTTTGTTTTGTCCCCATGCAATATTCATCTTTGTTTTGCCCCCATGCAATATTCATCTTTGTTTTGTCCCCATGCAATATTCATCTTTGTTTTGTCCCCATGCAATATTCATCTTTGTTTTGTCCCCGTGCAATATTCATCTTTGTTTTGTCCCCGTGCAATATTCATCTTTGTTTTGTCCCCATGCAATTTTCATCTTTGTTTTGTCCCCATGCAATATTCGTTCTTGATTCGTCCCACTGTCTCTTAAGTTTCTTTTTTAAAATCGATATCGTTCAAGCATTAATTCAATCCGCTGGGAAAACGTTTATTTAATTGATAAGGGCCGATCAAGAGAATATTGAAGAAGAAACATTTACACAAATAAAGAATAGGAAAAATGGCTCAAGACCTGTGAAATAAAATTAGCTTAAAAAAAAAATTAAAGAATTTAGCCAACATTATTCTTTATTTCTTACAGCAAACTAGTTAAAAAAAAGTCTACCCTCACTGCCCTTTGAAATGACGTCCTAAGTTTTTCCCAGCACCCACCCATGCCTTTAGTCACACCCCAACTACCTCTTCTTTCCTCTTTAGACGAAACGAAGGCAGAAATGAGTTGGGTCTCCTTCCATACCCCCAACTACCTCTTCTTGCCTCCTTAGAAAAAAAACGAAGGCAGAAATGAGTTGTTCCGCCTTCCTGTACTTTGATCCAGTATTTTGGCATTGGCTCCAAGCATTCCTTCCCAATTATCTAGATGTAAATAGTTGAACGGTTAGAAGAAAACACCTTGATGAAGTTACTCTTTAGTATTTTTTTTAATACCTCTTTTTTAAGAAGTAAGTGCAATACTTGCTAGATTAATGTGCGCTATACTTGCTAGGTTACTGTGCGCTATACTTGCTGGGTTACTGTGCGCTATACTTGCTGGGTTACTGTGCGCTATACTTGCTGGGTTACTGTGCGCTATACTTGCTGGGTTACTGTGCGCTATACTTGCTGGGTTACTGTGCGCTATACTTGCTGGGTTACTGTG
>CAXITT010000052.1:1555422-1571685 GCA_964033795.1 Lymnaea stagnalis | reverse complement strand
GTAGCTACAACTACAATGCAAATGGTAGCTACAACTACAATGCAATGGTAGCTACAACTACAATGCAAATGGTAGCTACAACTACAATGCAATGGTAGCTACAACTACAATGCAAATGGTAGCTACAACTACAATGCAATGGTAGCTACAACTACAATGCAAATGGTAGCTACAACTACAATGCAAATGGTAGCTACAACTACAATGCAATGGTAGCTACAACTACAATGCAAATGGTAGCTACAACTACAATGCAAATGGTAGCTACAACTACAATGCAATGGTAGCTACAACTACAATGCAAATGGTAGCTACAACTACAATGCAATGGTAGCTACAACTACAATGCAAATGGTAGCTACAACTACAATGCAATGGTAGCTACAGCTACAATGCAAATGGTAGCTACAGCTACAATGCAAATGGTAGCTACAGCTACAATGCAAATGGTAGCTACAGCTACTATGCAAATGGTAGCTACAGCTACAATGCAAATGGTAGCTACAGCTACAATGCAAATGGTAGCTACAGCTACAATGCAAATGGTAGCTACAGCTACAATGCAAATGGTAGCTACAACTACAATGCAATGGTAGCTACAACTACAATGTAATGGTAGCTACAACTACAATGTAATGGTAGCTACAACTACAATGTAATGGTAGCTACAACTACAATGCAATGGTAGCTACAACTACAATGCAAATGGTAGCTACAGCTACAATGCAATGATAGCTACAACTACAATGCAATGGTAGCTACAACTACAATGTAATGGTAGCTACAACTACAATGCAAGTGGTAGCTACAACTACAATGCAAGTGGTAGCTACAACTACAATGCAATGGTAGCTACAACTACAATGTAAGTGGTAGCTACAACTACAATGCAATGGTAGCTACAACTACAATGCAATGGTAGCTACAACTACAATGTAATGGTAGCTACAACTACAATGCAAGTGGTAGCTACAACTACAATGCAAGTGGTAGCTACAACTACAATGCAATGGTAGCTACAACTACAATGTAAGTGGTAGCTACAACTACAATGCAATGGTAGCTACAACTACAATGCAATGGTAGCCACAACTGCAATGCATTGATGTGAGGCCCTTAAGACCTAGAACAAGAAGAACTGCAATACATTTAAACGTCATTGGTTTCATTTTACACCTCTTTGTTTATAGTTGATCGTTTTGAACACCGAGGCCTACTGGTCGGAGTTCTCGAATTAGTGTACAATCGTCAGAGCCAATATAGATATACAGCTATAGAGACATTTATACAGCAATGGAGATTTAAGAATAATGGAAATTTGAAACGTTGGGCGAAGTCCTTGTTTACTTTAGTGATAGTTTTATTATACTTCTTCGTCAATATTACAAATTACAGACGAAAAAAAAGTTAGGTTTGAACCTCACATGTCATCTGTGTTTCTATAAAAAAATGGTATTTAGTGTGTTAAATTAATGATTCTTAACGTTGACTATTGTTCCCCGTGTGGTGGGTGTGGGGGTGAGGTGGGGTGGGGGGGGGTAGGCACAGCATATTTCTTTGGGGCCACATACATTTTGAAATAGAAAATATTTGTTTATTCAGAAAACAGAGCACTAAGGATGAAATAAATTAAATAAATTCAATCTCATAGGACCGGAAGTTGGGGAAAATGTATTGATAAGTCCTTTGTATCAGTGTCGTTTTTTTAAAAAAAAAACAAACAAAACAAAGAACAATTTCCCCATATTAGACTTTCCTAATTACATATTTCAGACCCACACAGTATAACAGAATGCTGATTTTATTTTATATCATATGATTCCAACCAAGAGAAAAGTTGCGTTGAAGGCAATTTTTCAGGATGAAATCTGTAGATCTACGAATCTGTGAGTCACTTTGAGGTTTTCAGATTTGACACGCGTAGCACGCAGACATTGGCTACAGATTATACACATACCTGGCCACTTCAGCACATGCGATTACCACATTGTCATTACATGCATGGCTTACATTAAGGGAATGAGTACAACAAAGCATGGGAAAACCTGAAAAAAAGTAAAGCAACAAAACGACGAACGTATTGGCGGGAAGCCTTCGTCAGTGGTTAAAATTAAATTAGTCACGAAATCGTCTAGAGTTGAGATGAAACTTAGCAAAGATAAGCACTCGCTTGGCTTGTAACTTAGAGGCAAACTTAGGTGCAGGTGAGTTTGTTTTATTATTAGTAGAGGAAAATATAGGTCGCCGTTTTCGGCCCCACGCCTTGAAAAATTATATATCTTACTGCTTTATATGTAGTTGGTTAGCGCGTTCCTTTGACTTCCGGTTGGCTCAAGCTTTTCGTCGCTGCCCTTCATCTGAAAAAAATCTCAGCAATCGGCTGAAAATTCCGCCCCTAAACATAAAGAAAACGTGTCACCCGCGGGTGGGGGGAGGGGGGGGGGCTAAGTAAACCCATTCGTGCGCCTCTGCTTATCGATAACCGGAAATATGAGTTAAATAAAAAACAATTCTGTTCAATATAAAGGTCATGGTTAGAAAAGGCGATGCAGAGTCTGAAGGCTGAAACTTGAGCGATAGTGTGGTGAGGGGGGTCCTCAGAGACTCCGGATCATTTTTGATCAACTCCAAATGCAGGAAGACGCTTGGTTGATAATCTGAATTTATTTCTTAAATACTTTTTTTTTACTTTAAGTCTTATCAATTATACCCTGTGTCCTATCAATTATACCCTGTGTCCTATCAATTATACCCTGTGTCCTATCAATTATACCCTGTGTCCTATCAATTGTACCCTGTGTCATATCAATTATACCCTGTGTCCTATCAATTATACCCTGTGTCATAGCAATTATACCCTGTGTCTTATCAATTATACCCTGTGTCATATCAATTATACCCTGTGTCGCATCAATTATACCCTGTGTCATATCAATTATACCCTGTGTCCTATCAATTAAGATTAATTAGACACAAATGATTTGTATTAATAACACAATATATGTTCAGCCTTAATGATGATTTTACCAGATACAATTGCAAACGTTTCGGCAAATGCCTTCATCAGTACAAAAAACAAAACATTTAAATAAGTATAAATTTATTTTGTTGATATATATTATGTGCCTCATGTGCCTCTATGTTAATCCAGCACTATCTCCAGTGTAGTTTCTGATAGACTACTTTGCTGCATCCATGTACTGGCATATGTCCAACGGTTTAGCAAACGATGCGGCCATCCTAACGGCTCCTAGCGGATGCCAGGGCAGCCTTGAAACTCTCGATTGATGTCGAGTCCACGGTGGCATTGTCCAGTTGGTTCCAAGCAATTATTGTTCGTGGGAAGAATGATTGTTTATATTGACTGTTTATATTGTTTAGATTATACTGTGTTACACAGTTTAAAAAAAAAATCTGGAAACTTTAATTACTGTTAAAGTGGGTATAAAACAAATTAAAATTAACTTTAAAAACTTTTTTACCTCATTAATTTTTAATGCTAAAGGCACTTTAATAACCATGTAAGCATTTTTAATTGTCCTATCATTAATATGGCAGAGATGAACTATTTCTGCATGGGGATGGCAAGGAAGAAACATGATAGAAATAAGATATTATTATATTAACACCTAATTGGAGAAAGATACATTGTATATATTTGAAATCATATTTGGATGTAGAAACATGTGCTAGTAAAACATCAACATTTCATTCCCCCTGTGAACATGAGACAGGGAAAACCTTGTCTGTTTTATGACACACTTGAGACCTCCAACACCATCGCCTTCTTCTAAACATTATTGGGGGGGGGGGGGTATACGTGCCCAGCTTAATGCTGACGTCATGTTCTCGGGCTGGACTGACGTAGCCAAATTAAACAGCTCCTGGTGCAGGGGCTTTAATGATAGGTTACAGAGCCATGGCAAAATCGACGGTTAAATGGGGAGAGATTAACCACATTCCCAGCACGGGATCGGGAGATGAGGGAACAAACGGGTCAGACAGCAATTTTTAACATCGGAATTTGAATACGTCGAATTACTGTTCGCCGTTGGATATGTTGTGGGGAAGATGTGTGANCGATAGTGGCAAACTCTCGACACCACGTGTTTGCCTTGAGACTTACGGAAAGCGCACTTTCGCATTTGCTGGTCCAACAATTTGGAACGCCCTTCCTGTCGATCTTAGAAACAACCAGACACTGGAGTCCTTTAAAACCGATCTAAAGACACATCTATTTCGCAAATACCTTCTGGGATGATTGTCTACCTTATTTTCCAGTTAATGCATAATGGCTGTGTTGCTTAGGGTTGAAATGGCTAGAAAGTCTTTGACATTGTATGCTTGTAATTAGTTTTTGTAGTGTTGCGTTTGTTTTAAATGTGGTGAATTATAGATATGTTATTTGTTGACTTTGTACCGCGCTTCGAGCCTTTGGGCATGAAGCGTGTTTTTGAAATGAACTTTATTATTATTATGTCATTGAAACGTGTGTGAGGCTTCATCAGACATATTACTGCATGTCATTGAAACGTGTGTGAGGCTTCATCAGACATAATACTGCATGTCATTTAAACGTGTGTGAGGCTTCATCAGACATATTACTGCATGTCATTGAAACGTGTGTGAGGCTTCATCAGACATATTACTGCATGTCATTGAAACGTGTGTGAGGCTTCATCAGACATAATACTGCATGTCATTGAAACGTGTGTGAGGCTTCATCAGACATATTACTGCATGTCATTGAAACGTGTGTGAGGCTTCATCAGACATAATACTGCATGTCATTTAAACGTGTGTGAGGCTTCATCAGACATATTACTGCATGTCATTGAAACGTGTGTGAGGCTTCATCAGACATATTACTGCATGTCATTGAAACGTGTGTGAGGCTTCATCAGACATAATACTGCATGTCATTGAAACGTGTGTGAGGCTTCATCAGACACATTACTGCACACCATTTTAACGAGACGAACATGCAGCGTTAAAAAAAAAAAAAAGATCCTTTTTATCAACTTCGCTTTTCTTCGTGTGTTTCTTTCTGTATGGATGTGTGGCAAAATCTTCGGACGGCTATTTGACCCACTCTCCGACAACCTATCGAGCTGAAATTTTCTTCTTCTATATCTTAAAGGCCCACGATCAATTTATTGATCTTTTTGGCTCCTATGCATGTAGTTGGGATTTGCAATGTTTCTGTTACTGGTGTTGATGAGGAAATCATGCACTAGGGGTTTGAAGGCTTGAGGCAATAGACACAAATGTTTCTAGTGTTGTCGCCTCAACCGTTCCTTTTGAAAGATTGTTCCAGTCCCTGATTGTCTTGGGCATGACATTTTGCACATGGACTCGTTGCTGATGACGACACACTCTATCAAACACATTGTCAGCCCGGCCCATGAACCCCGACTCCCAAAAATAAGTTTTTCCCGTTTTTTCCAAAAAAAAGGGGGGGGGGGGAGATGAAGTAAATACGATTCCAAGGAATTCACAAAATAAAATTCAACATAACGTTTCGAACAGAGATTCTAAGACAACGAAAATATCGCATGTACGTTTGCGTTCGTAATATTTCTAAGGTTGTTTTTTTTCTGAAATAGTTGGTGCACAAGCGGATGGGGCGTTCAAATATTANTTTTTTTTTTTAGTGTTGTTTTTGTTTTGGTTTTTTTTTTTTTTTGGGGGGGGGGGATCTGATGTATCACCTTTGATGAATTGTGATAATCTAAGACTTGACGAAGACCATGCCATATGTCTGAGTACCACTCTATATGCAGTGTGGTTAACATACACAACTCTCTGTGTAACAATGTCCGTCACTTGCACTAAGGTTCAGTAGTGTGCACAAAAATTCCCGATAACTGCGCTAAATGAGGTGCTTAAAAATACCACAAGAGGATTTGGGCGTAATATTTTCTTTTTGTTTTACGAAAATAGTTTGTGTATTTATGTGATCTGCCATTCTTGAGCCATAAACCATATGTCTGATCACAGATCTACCACTCTTGAGCCATAGAACATATGTCTGATCTACCACTCTTGCGCCATAGACCATATTTCTGATCTACCATTCCTGTGTCAGAGATCCTACGTCTGATCTCTTGACACTTGTGCCATAGATCATCTGTCTGACTACCACTCTTGATATACCAGTGAGGCATAAGGTATTCGTTACATTTTAAAATCTCTCACTGACATCAGTGTACACATATCTCTACCTGCGCTCCTCAAGCTTAACCTGTTTTTATTATCTCCTGACGTCACATGCCCCACCCTCCACTATCCCCCCCCCCCCCCGAATCCATCATCATCAAACAGTTGACCGAGATACCACACACGTCGAAATAAATTGTACTCGTTTTGGAGATCAATTCCGGACACGGCCCTGAGATCACAATTTGTATGGACCACACAGCCGGAGACCAATGCTTGCCTGATACAGTTTGTGACGTCAGCCTCCTAGTCCATCGTCATGACTTATGACTTATGCATCTAAGTACCATTTCAAACTCTGGCCTCATTATCCTAGGGCCCTTACTTGCACTGACGTCATAATCGTCTATTCCTCACGCTTTCTGGTGTCATATCCGCTGATACATCAACCTTTGAACTCAGCGTAATACATAAGACACACTCTATTGCAAATAATCCCCACCACGCCCCCAACCACAGCCCCCCCCACGCAGGGCCCTCCTCCTTATTTTGATTTACTATATAGTATAGTGCGTTCAAAAAGAAATTTGACGAAAATTTGATCGTGCGAACTGAACAAAAAATTTGATCTAACTTTCGTTCGACCAAACTTCCGTGCGATCAAATTTCCGTTCGATCAAATTTTCGTTGATCAAATTTCCGTCAACGCAATTTCTTTCAAAAAAATTTCCGGCAACCTGATTTTGCAGTTGTAACATTTGAAAACTTTCTGCTGGCCACTTTTAAAATAAAATGCTTTTTGTCACCTGGTTGACATACACTTGTGTGTCACCCCACCCGATTACTTGACACCTCACAACACCCCTGTTACCAAGACTTGACACCTCATGACACCCGTGCTAAATTCCTGTTGCTACTCCCCAGATCACCTCCTTGACACGACCGTGTGTTACGACACCCAGGATCACATTCCTTGACACGACAGTGTGCTATGACACGCAAGATCACCTTAGATGACACGACACACTGGTTGAAACAAGGCTACAGTATTTTGGAGCACTTTGTTGGATGTTTCATTTTAATTTTCCTTTTTAAAAAATAACATTATGGCGAGCTTTTTGGCTTTGTATTAATTTTGGAGATTTGTTATGAGATCAGCCATTTAAAAAAACAAAAAAAAGACACTCAAATCTGGTATAGACGTAAAAAAACGTTTGCGAGATTTTTCTTTAGATGAAAGAATTCTTTGCCTTACGATTTTCTGATAATGTATAATTTAAACAAAAAAGGCAAACGTGTGTTTAAATTGTTGATGAAGATAGAAACATATCAAATTCCTTTAATATAAAATGTTTTTATATGATACATTAAGTTTTTGTTGTATAATTAAGATTATGTTTTTAACATTTTTTAGAAGAAAAAAAAGTTGGAATTCAAGGACACGAAAAGGGGAAAATCTAAAGTAATTCTCTAGCGTAGAAATCGTCCCTCAATTAACTTCTTTAGTGATATAATTAGTGATAATTTAGATTGGGTAATTTCAGGTCATGTTTAGAGGGGAAAATGTAGTTTAGGGGCGTGAAAGGGAGTAGGGTAGGCGTTGATATATATAGCAGATAAATACTTCTTCAATCTTAATGATGCTAGAAACGTAAATGTAATTATAAATAAAATTGTTTTTAAAGTTAGGAATTGTGAGGAGATTTTGCAATAGCAGGTAGACACTATCGCAAAGGACCCACCATTATTATCCCGATAACATCGGGTCATTTATTCTAGTTATTTTAGAAATGATTAAATATAGATAAGCCTGAGCATGAACATTGATCTGCAGCAAAACTAATGATGTTTTAACACCACAGGATGCACGTGTCAGTAAGTGGTGCCACCTGGCGTTTTGATGCATATTCTAGCATGGTGGCCCCCGCGGAGGGATACACCGCGGAGGGATACACCGATGAGGGATACACCGATGAGGGATACACCGATGAGGGATACACCGCGGAGGGATACACCGATGAGGGATACACCGATGAGGGATACACCGATGAGGGATACACCGATGAGGGATACACCGCGGAGGGATACACCGATGAGGGATACACCGCGGAGGGATACACCGATGAGGGATACACCAAGGAGGGATACACCGATGAGGGATACACCGCGGAGGGATACACCGCGGAGGCATACACCGCGGAGGGATACACCGATGAGGGATACACCGCTGAGGGATACACCGAGGAGGGATACACCGCGGAGGGATACACCGCGGAGGGATACACCGATGAGGGATACACCGCGGAGGGATACACCGCGGAGGGATACACCGCGGAGGGATACACCGATGAGGGATACACCGCGGAGGGATACACCGATGAAAAGGAGTTCAAACAGCGCAGATGCATTGTGGGATAATAAAAATAATTTAAAAAAAAACCAAAAAAATTTGCGCTGCTATTTGCACATGATGCTTGATAATTAAACCATTAAAAAAAATCTAGCTTTGGCCCGTGACGTTATGCAGCAACGATGACTAATGAGTTTATATGCATCACTTGCAGATCGGTACTCTCGTAACTTCGCCAGTACAACGGTTTAATTCTTCATCGTTTTCGCCGAGCTTTCTCGGCACCGTCGGCTTCCAGAATAGTCCAGATAAAGTACTTGACTCAGATTTGAAAAATATTTCTATGCTGAATACACTTTTGTGGCAGGGCTGTCTTATGTCTCGGTTATCGTCTGTGATATTGACAAAGAGTTCATCTGCAAGGAGACCTTGTCATTCAAAAACAAATAATGCCATTGACATCTATATTATTGAAGCCACATGACAATTTAACAAATAGTTTATTTGGCATCTGCAATAATCCATTCACTTGACATTTAAAACAAAACCATAACATGACATCGTCAACAAATTATTTACATGAGAGCTGACAAAGATCTTTCATCAATGTCAACACAAAAACATTTCATCAACTTCTGTTCGACGTTCGTGTCCCCATCGTCCCCAGTGCGGTAGCTAGGTTTGGTGTCACACGGTCCGCTCCCCCCCCCCACAAGCTACGCCACTGCATCATCCACTGTTGAATCAAATGTTATCTTGCATTAGTTACCCCGAGGGCTGGATTTGATTAGCAGCCAAATGTCAGTATTATACCACGTGGGTAGTTTGCGATATTTATACAGATGACATTAATTCCATTTTTAATGCGAGGTGGTGAACGGTGCATCAGAAGCAAGGGATGGGGGGGGGGGGTAGCCGATTTCAATCGCGCAGTTTCTCCCCGGATATTCAGCATAGTGATCACCCTTAAATCAAGGGGGATAACTTGATACAGCTGCGGGATGTTTTGTCTCCCTTTCTTCTTCTTCTTCTTTTTTTTTTTTAGGATTGTTTCTCGGCTTTGGAGATTAACTTCCAGTTTTTGAACAACAATCATTTTGACATTTCTGCTACCTAAGTTTGTCTTTTTATTAAAGAAAACGAAATGCAACACTGGAAATATATATATATATATATTTATCGAAGTTATAAAAGAAGTGCAACGCGGGGAGTATATAAATACAATCAAATTAATAAAAGAAATGGGGCTAATCAAAAGAGCAGGTAAAATTTGATCTCATCCGCAATAGCGTAAAGCAAAGCCATGAACAGGAGGGGAACAAAAATACATTGAGATTACTTTCACTCTTAATCGCAAACTCCATGTCATCACCACAGAAACATGTTGGGTCAAGTACACACAGAATAAGGATGTCAGAAAAAAAAATAAAACAAAATGTTTAAGAAACGAAACCATTTCTTGTTTAGAGATTATATTTCCCGGGATCACAGTCTACACAACCTCTGCTCAAAATTAAATCTTCCATTGCGGAAAAAGAAACAGCGCGAATAGAAACAGCAGGACAAGAAAGGATACGAATGGAAACAGCAGGACAAGAAAGGATACGAATGGAAACAGCAGGACAAGAAAGGATACGAATGGAAACAGCAGGACAAGAAAGGATACGAATGGAAACAGCAGGACAAGAAAGGATACGAATGGAAACAGCAGGACAAGAAAGGATACGAATGGAAACAGCAGGACAAGAAAGGATACGAATGGAAACAGCAGGACAAGAAAGGATACGAATGGAAACAGCATGACAAGAAAGGATACGAATGGAAACAGCAGGACAAGAAAGGATACGAATGGAAACAATATAAAAAACGGGTTTTCTAAAGTCAAATTGACTTGTTCTAGGATGGTGAGCGCCAGAAAACCTAGACGGTAACAAAGTGTTGAGTTATTCACCACAAAGGACCGACAGGGTGTGAAGTAGCCGACGACGCTGGTCGCCGACACAATCGTTAATGACCAAATAGTCCCAGCAGAGACACTACTAGAATATTCTATCAAATGAGTTAACAAGGCCCGGGGGGTGGGGGGTGGGGAGGGGGGGTTCTGGTAAATCAATCCGTTGGAATATGGTGGTGGTGAGATAGTTGATAGACGTCAGGGGGTCCGGTGTATACAGCAGACTGTCGTTTAATGAGTACCGGATGGATGGTAGTCGGTATGTCATTGTTGGGATCATATGTGTATGTCATAGTTGGGATTATTTGTATATGTCATATTTAGGATCACTTGTACATGTCGTATGTGGCATCACTTGTATATGTCATAGTTGGGATAAGTTATATATGTCATAGTTGGGATCACTTGTATATGTCATAGTTGGGGGTCACCCTTGACATACTTATCCAAGTGCGTGAATAATCCATCACGATGCTTTGTTTGAATGGTCCACAACATGAAGCAGTGGGGCCCACACCGGTCCACAACATGAAGCAGTGGGACCAACACCGGTCCACAACATGAAGCAGTGGGGCCCACACCGGTCCACAACATGAAGCAGAGGGGCCCTGTGGCCAGGTGTTTTACTTCGTCTGGGGCCCACACCGGTCCACAACATGAAGCAGCGGGGCCCACACAGGTCCACAAAATGAAGCAAAGGGGCCCACCACGGTCCACAAAATGAAGCAGCGGGGCCCACACCGGTCCACAAAATGAAGCAGTTGGACCTACACGGGTCCAGCACATGAAGCAGTAGGGCTCACACCGGTCCACAACATGAAGCAGTGGGGGTCAAGTGTCGAGCATGGCTTTACTGACAGGGTCAAGTGTAGAGCATGGCTTTACTGACAGGGTCAAGTGTAGAGTATGGCTTTACTGACAGGGTCAAGTGTAGAGCATGGCCTTTCTGACAGGGTCAAGTGTAGAGCATGGCCTTACTGACAGGGTCAAGTGTAGAGCATGGCTTTACTGACAGGGTCAAGTGTAGAGCATGGCTTTACTGACAGGGTCAAGTGTAGAGTGTGGCTTTACTGACAGGGTTAATTGTAGAATTTATCAAGAGGATTTGTTTGAAAATATATTTATTATGCGTATTTAAAATGCTTTTTGTCGATTTCGAAATTAAGCCTCATTTTAGTGGATCATAGTTTGAGAACCCATGTTTTCGAACTCGCCTGAAAGATTAAACTGTACATGACAACTTTTACTTTAATAAGTATATTACCACATACCCGGTTGAAATACTTTTATTTTGCCACACACGAAAAACATCCGGCCGTACAAACACTGCCCCACAAACACTGCCCCATAAACACTACCACACAAACACTGCCCCACAAACACTGCCCCACAAACACTGCCCCACAAACTTCTTCTTCTTCTTCTATATTTTGAGGGCCCATGATCACTGAATTGATCATTCTGGCTCATAAGTTTCAGAGGGGTTCGCGATGTTACTGTGCATGTTTTCAAATGGATACTTCACTGGTTGCAGGGGCTACTCAGCGTTGGTGTTATGAACTGTGGGTTGTAAGACAGGAGGAAACAGACGCAAATGTGCCACGTGAAGTTGCCTAACTGTTGCTTTTGGAAGCTTGTTCCAGTCCCTTATTGTCTTTGGCAGAAATGAGGAGCGCTTCCACAAACCATTTGCCAAAGACACAGTCTTACGAACACTGCACCACAAACACAATCCCACAACCTCAGCTTGTCATTGTACCCCGCAATCACGTCCCACAAACGCTGTCCCACAAACACTGCCCCAAAAACACTGCCCTACAAGCACTGCCCAACAAACACAGTCCCACCACCACAGCTCACCATTATGCCCCACAAACACTGCCCCACGACCCCCAGTTCGACCGTAAAAACATTGAATCACAATTCAGTAAAACTAAACAAAACACCGTTGTTTACCAATCCACTGAGTTTGAAAACATTTGTTTACAGAGAGTGTAAACACAGCGCTAGCTGCAAATTGCTGACCACGTGCTTTGCCGACCAATTAAAACAGAGCTGAAAGGTTGTGGCGTCCCGTTGCCATGGCCACGAATCTGATTTGACTAATGACTCGTTAACGAAGTTACACTTACCATTCTGACGTCAGGGATGCGTAAAGGGAAACTGAATAACTGTGTAAATCATTTGTAAACAACATTGGAAACAGCTCCAGCGGGGCTGGGAAGTAAAGCTTTTCAACTGAGAGTACGTGTAAGGAGTACAATTAAAGCGATCAGGCTGGATTAGGTTTAAAAAAAATAAAAATAAATTAAAGGTTAGTTTGATTACAATGATATTGACCGATGCAGGCCCGCAGCGGGGAGGTGGGGGGAGGGGGGGACAACCATGGCACTCTTCATGGGCCCGAGCTCGATAAGGGCCCGTCCTTTTTCGAGTTTTAAAATATACGCACATATAAGAAACACGAAAGGGGCCCAAACTCTGTCGGCTGCTTGGCGCACAGAATGTCCTAGGTGCCGGCCCGTACGATGGGACAGCTCTCTAAACAAATGACTTCCAATTTGCGGTTTTAAAAGGATGCCTGATTAAATCTGTGAAATAAATGTTGTGCAGAAGCCTTGTACAAACGTTTTTTTTTCTTTTTTTTTAAAAACTTTCAGGTATGTGATTTCATTTGGAGATACGTCTCATTCCGTTCATATTTTGATTCACTTCACAGCGAGCAACTCCACTGTGTGACCCAACAGCGGTGAAGCTGGGTACCTAATGCTGTACACCGACTTTGCTGTGCGCCTGCTGTGAGGCTCAACGGGGGGGAAGGAGATGTCATCGGGTGAGTTGTGACATTACTATGTAATTGTCAGAGAATGAGACAGCTTCGTCCTTGTCTTCGGATATATTGCGCTTGTAACGCACTTCATGAAAAAGTTACTGGTTTGATACGAGATGGAACGCCCCCCACCCCCCTTCCCCATGGTAAATAAACAGGTTAACGCCAGATAGAACCCCCATTCTAGCGAGAGAGAAAAAAAATCTAAACTCTCTAGAAGAGATTCTGTAGCACTTTGGGGGGTGAGGGTGGGGTATGAAGAAGATAAGAGAAACTGAGATGATGCCCCCCCCCCCCTTTTCATTTCATCCAGAATTGATCTAAATCTCAAGGTGAAAAGGTCAAGGTGACCTCAGGGTTTGGGTTAGAGCCAGGTAACATGGGGGGGGAGGGGGGGGTATGAAGAAGATAAGTGAAACTGGGATGATGCCCCCCCCCCCCTTTTCATTTCATCCAGAATTGATCTAAATCTCAAGGTGAAAAGGTCAAGGTGACCTCAGTGTTTGGGTTAGAGCCAGTTAACAGGAATCTTAACTAATGCATTTTTAACAAATACAAATATTTGAGAAAATGAGGGGGTGGGTGCGGAAGGGGGGGGGGGGTTGTACCTTGGAATATTTTCTCAACATCAGAAATTCGACACGATCAAAATATTATTGATTTAAGTTTCAATTTCTACCGGCTCCCCGTGTGCACTCTCCAACACCGATTAGGCGCCCCCGGAGTAGAGGTACGGAGGGCTTCGCTGCGTTTTGAAATCGATAAGAAAGGTGAAGGTGACCAAGACTTCAAGCTAACGAGTCGATGTTTGAATCATTAAACCTCATAACTTGACTTTGCCACTGCAAATAATGTTTTAAACACACTGAACACCAAGAGTTGGTTTGATTTGAAACAGACAAAACTGCCCCAAATCTGACCCCACCCCCCACGGCCACAAAACAAACAAAGAAACAAACCCGTCTGTAAAAAGAAAAGTTCGTTTGAACTAAGGTTACTGTCACAGATAGGAATATACGGGAGAGAAATAATATGGGAATCATTACTTGTGCAATATACTGAGTATATCGATTTAGAGAAAACTGACCAATGAGAAGGCAGCAAGGAGGCAATAAGAAAAGTGTGACAGTTACTTCACAATATTATTGATGTAAGACGGTTTGTTCACAGTGTGATAACACTTATCAGGTAAAGAAGTTTACCGCGAAGATGGCGATGAAATGAAATGCGTACTGTTAGGACACGTTCCTAGAGTTTCTCGGACTGACTGCGTTCGTCGTGAGTCGTTGCCCGCATCTCAAGTATGAACTTTTCTTATTGTGAAATCTTCACCGTGTGTGAATCACGTGGTCGTCACCGTCATCTGAACCACTGCGCCTCTGTTCTGATTTCCGAGACATTGTGATTGTGACGGTCAGGAAACACAGCGTACACGTCGTATGTGACAAGGTCGCGATGACGTGCTAATGCAATGTATCAGTAAGCTGTGTCGTGACGTGGACGTCCGGCGAAGACACAGATTTAGATGACAGCGTTACAGTTATTTACGTTTCAGTTGTTTTCATTTTAAAGAAAATACAGCCAAAATAAGTTGCGTTGTTGTTTGTTTTTTTGTTGTTGTTTTTTTAACCGCCAATTGTGCTGGGCACATAGTTGAATCTAAATTTAAAGAAAGACACCAGTATTGAGAACTGACTTTAAAAGAGACCTGTAACATTAACCATCTAATGTATCTTTGTTCACAGAACATGGGCCGAGAAGTTGAGCGCTGCATACATACTGTGACCTGCTGCCTTTAAATAAGAGCTTGACATTGTTACAAAAAAAAAAAAAAAAAAAAAAAAAAAAAAAAATTTTTTTTTAAAAGAGCCTAAGTAACCACGTGATACACGAAGACGCCTGAAATACATTCGTTAACCAGCGAAATGACGTCATCACGTCTTGTGGCATCACTACTTTTATCAACACGTCTTGTGTTCTGAGATTGAGGAACAGGGGAATCCCCATCAAACAACAGCTTGCTTCAACGAACGCATTCTGTAAAAAGACATGCATCTAAAAGAGATACCTTTGAAAGAAGACAGGTCCACTGAGATCACACCACTAAGTACTTTGATAACGGTAGAGTCCACTCATTCATTACAAATTGGTTTCCAGTCAACATGACTGAATGCAATTAGCAAAACCAAAAAAAAAAAAAAATAATAATAATTTACGGGATAAACCTAACACATAAAATGGGCCACCGTCCAGGTTTGAACACATCAGTCGTCGTCTTTGGTCTGCTGGTAGCAGTGGTAGTGGGGTCACAGCTTCCAACAATCAAAAGATCGACGTCCACCGCTGCCCTGTCCACAACGGCATCGCTGGAAGGGGGGATGTCCAGAAATTTCAACGCCGTCACGGACATGGCCGACGACCCCAAGGGGGACAATCCGGAGTTCACCATCCAGACGTTCATCACCATACTCGTGACCATCCTGATCGTGGTCAGCAACTGCGCCATCATCATGGTGGCGTCGTGGACCGAGGCGTTCAGCAACTTCAACAAGACCTTCATCTACTCGCTGACCCTGGCGGACCTGCTGATTGGCCTGTTCATCACGCCGTACTCCATCTTCCTGTCCGTCTACAAGAGATGGGTCTACACGAGGTCAGTGCACGTCTTTTGAGGCTTGATGAGATTCTGTCTTATTTCTAAACGTGTGGCTGTCTGTATATTTTTTGCATTCAATTTAATCATCCTTAGTCACAAATTATACAAGCCATAACAACACTGTTGTTCGTATAAATCTTGTATATAATTTAATATTGAGCAATTGAGAGGGGGGGGGGGTAAGTGAGCGTTTTGGGGGCTAACAATTTGACAAAAGATACATACACATTACCTTGGGCGCCCGCAGAAAACTTTCTAGGGGGGGGGGGGGGCAAAAAATCAATTAACTTTCCAGGGGGGGGCAAACAATTTTT
>CAXITT010000052.1:1518615-1553898 GCA_964033795.1 Lymnaea stagnalis | reverse complement strand
TATAGTGTGACAGCTAGATGGCTACAGTGAGACAGCTAGGTAGATATAGTGTGACAGCTAGATGGCTACAGTGAGACAGCTAGGTAGCTATAGTGTGACAGCTAGATGGCTACAGTGAGACAGCTAGGTAGCTATAGTGTAACATCTAGATGGCTACAGTGAGACAGCTAGGTAGCTATAGTGTGACAGCTAGATGGCTACAGTGAGACAGCTAGGTAGCTATAGTGTAACAGCTAGATGGCTACAGTGAGACAGCTAGGTAGCTATAGTGTGACAGCTAGATGGCTACAGTGAGACAGCTAGGTAGCTCTAGTGTGACAGCTAGATGGCTACAGTGACACAGCTAGGTAGCTATAGTGTGACAGCTAGATGGCTACAGTGAGACAGCTAGGTAGCTATAGTGTGACAGCTAGATGGCTACAGTGAGACAGCTAGGTAGCTATAGTGTGACAGCTAGATGGCTACAGTGAGACAGCTAGGTAGCTCTAGTGTGACAGCTAGATGGCTACAGTGACACAGCTAGGTAGCTATAGTGTGACAGCTAGATGGCTACAGTGAGACAGCTAGGTAGCTATAGTGTGACAGCTAGATGGCTACAGTGAGACAGCTAGGTAGCTATAGTGTGACAGCTAGATGGCTACAGTGACACAGCTAGGTAGCTATAGTGTGACAGCTAGATGGCTACAGTGACACAGCTAGTTAGGAACAGTGAGAAAGCTGGAAGGCTATATTGAGACAGCTGGAAGGCTATAGTGAGACAGATAGGGGGCTTATTAGCGGGACAGATAGGTAGCTATAGTCAACAGCTAGATGGCTACAGTGAGACAGCTGGATGGCTATACTAGACAGCCGGAAGGCTATAGATGGCTTTAGAGAGACAGCTAGGTAGGGACAGTGAGACAGCTGGAAGGCTATAGTGATAAAGTTAGGGGGCTATATCGAGACGGCTATATGGCCTTACAGATGGACACACCACACATAGACATACCACACATAGACATACCACACACACAGACAGGCCACAAAGCTTGCATAGACACACCACACATAGACACACCACATATAGGCATACCACACATAGCCCACAGAGCACACAGAGCACACACAGCACACATAGACACACCACACATAGACATACCACACATAGCTTACACATCACACATAGCACACACAGCAGACACACCACATATAGACACACCACACATAGACACACCACACATAGCACGCACACAGCCCACATAACACACATGGCATGTGATCAAGACGTTGGAGATTTCAGAGGCAACTATAGGAGCAAACAGCATATGTTAAATCCCTATTGGCATGCTAATGGTAAAATAATGGCTTGACTTAGTAATTGACTTTACCTATTAGTTGATTTGACTTAGTAGTTGACTTGATTTAGTAGTTGACTTGAACTATTAGTTGACTTGGCAGATTAGTTGACTTGAACTATTAGTTGACTTGGCATATTATTAAATTGACCTATTAGTTGACTTGACCTATTAGTTGACTTTACCTATTAGTTGATCTGACTTAGTTCTTGACTTGACATATTATTTGACTTGAATTTTAGTTGACTTGACCTAGTACTTGAATCGACCTAGTAGTTCCCTTGACCTAGTACTTGACTTGACCTAGTAGTTGACTTGGCCTAGATGTTGACTTGATCTATTAGCTGACTTGACCTTAAAGTTGACTGTACCTATTAGTTTATTCGACTTTGTTGTTTACTTGACTTACTAGTTGATTTGACCTTCTAGTTGACTTGAATTAGTCGTTGACTTGACCTATTAGTTTCTTGATCGATCAGTTGAATTGACCTATCAGTTGACTTGACCTATTAGTTGACTTGATTAGTCGTTGACTTGACCTATACGTTTACTTGACTTATTAGTTGACTTGACCTATTAGTGGCTTGACCTATCAGTTGCCTTGACCTATCAGTTGACTTGACCTATCAGTTGACTTGACCTATTAGTTGACTTGACTAAGAAGTTGACCTGACTAAAGTAGACACGACTTTGTAATTAACATGATGGAGAAAAAAAATCCTGCACTTTCATCGTCGGTAAAACAACAAAAACACTTTTCTAAATAAAAGTGCAAGGAAGTCTGAACGTACCCCTTGAAACTAGCCGCAGAGGAGAAGGACGACACTGACCAATAACCCCATAATGCACTGCGCCAGATATCCAACTATTGATTTGAAACACTTGCCGCACCGTGATTCAGAAATTAATCCCTTAATTGGTCTTCGGTATTGATTTTTTTTGGAACTCCTATATATAGTACAATCAGAGCTCGGCGATCGTTTAACATTTCAGCCCAGTTTTCCGTTTGATTTCTACAAGCTGTTGCACATGGTGCTGCGAATAAAAATGGTTTTAAGGTTATCTGATTGCGAGTCTACTCATCATTTCATCGAACAAATAAATGAGAAAAAAAAAAAAGAGAGAAATGTCCTGAATTAGTTGTGCATTCAAAAGGTCCATTATGACCAGAAGATAACAGTTTGAAGTGCCGCTACAAAGAAGATGAAAGAATCACGTGACACCACAAACGTCATTCCCAGAAGACGACAGATTGAAGTGACGCCATTGACATCATTCCCAGAAGATGACAGATCCAAGTACCACGACCAACACCATTCCCAGAAGATGACCTATTCACATGACACCACAAACATAACTAGATTAAATAGTTTTAATTGAGGCATAGTCTAACGCTTTAAAAAAAAAAAAAATATATATATATAATTCAGCCCCCAGTTCATAATACCATCGCTGAGTAGCCCTTGCTACCAGTGAAGGATCTACTTCAAAGTCATGCACAGTTGCAGAGCGAATCCCTCTAGCAACATACGAACCGGAGAGAACAAATACATTGCCAGCGGGCCCTCAAAATATAGAAGAAGGAGGAGAAGAGTCGATCCCAAGATCGTGGAGTGGATCTCAATACCAAGGAAAAGCTCAATCAAGCAAAAACATCACAAGCACCCAGGGTGGATGAGACTCGTTCAACCTTGTAGAGCGACTCATCTAAGAGAAGGCAAACTCTGGCTTCAAAACCGAAGGGGGCTTCCCGTAGGTTGTATGACACTGACACAATGAAAATCCCCACAATTCCTGCGACGTCGTATCACTCACATAGGATGTTTCTGTGGTGCGCGGAGACAGCTGCTTTGCTATCTGCGAAGTCTACACCATCTTCACATGGTGATGGACGGATGCCCAAAAAATAAAGTTAAAAAAATGCATGGTTTTATTTTCCCCATTTCCATATTTTATCCCTCACTTGTTTTAAAGTTAAGTTTTATTTCATTATTTATTGACATCTATGGAAATTCCATATCAGCCCACTCTCCATCTTTTAACAAATGTTTCACTGACTCTATTCTGGCATAATTATGGTAATAAGGGGGAGAGTACGCAAATCAGGCTAGCAAAAAGGGAAATGAGCGAAATATAATCAGTAAAACAAAAAACGTGAAAACCTGAACAAGGAATGCAACGAAACAACGAACGTGTCGGCAGGAAGCCTTCGTCAGCGAACAAACAACAGAAAAAACAAAATTAAATTATACAAAAAAAAGCACTTAGCGGAAAAAAAATTGTGGAATTCTTTTGCTGCCCTCTCGAATACTAAATCAGCTAAGCGCTCTTTTAAACAAAAAATAATTATGTTTGTTCGCCGACGAAGGCTTCCTGCCGACAGGTTCGTTGTTTGTTGCCTTCCCCTTTGCAGGTTTCCACGTACTTTGTTTTACTGACTATATTAAAGTCTTGTCATCGTGACCAGCCTACATGTAAATGACGCGTGCAACATGTTGCTCGGATCATCTCGAGAAATGGAAAATAGACCATAAAAATTCCCCCCCCCCACCCACCCACCCCAGCTAACTCCAATCGTCAACCCCATGTCACTGTTGTTGATGCTGTAAAAATTGATGAATTACGTGCGAACCGAGGCGCAAACACCATCTGTTTGACCAGCTTTTAATTAACTCGTGCCAAACTCGTGTGTCATTTTATTTTTCAATGTTGGAATGTTGATTGAAGTGAGACACTTACATCAAATGTCCATGAGCTCCCTTTGATCATCCAATTTAAATCCACATATAAAGTACTTAAGCTATTTCATTAGCTCCCATTCATAATCCAATTTAAATCCACATACAAAGTACTAAAGATATTTCATTAGCTCCCTTTCGAAATCCAGTTTAAATCCACATATTAAGTACTTAAGATATTTCTTTAGCTCCCTTTCATAACCCAATTTAAATCCACATATTAAGTATTTAAGATATTAGCTCCCTATGATAATCCAATTAATATCCACATATTAAGTACTTAAAATGTTAGCTCCCTTTGATTATCCATTTAAATCCACATAGTAAGTACTTAAGATATTAGCTCCCTTTGACAATCCAATTTATATCCACTTATAAAGTACTGAAGATAATACTTCTATGTATTTGATATGTATTTTATGTGTGAATTTAAAATTGCATTCTAATCTACACATGACAGTACTCCGGTAGTCTGCTCTTAAAAAAAAAAAAATAATTTACAAATATCCCTTTTGATCTTTTTCAACCTGCAATATTAACTAGGCGAGCAAAAATGTGTGAAGCCTTCATTTAAAACATGAGTCTGGGTTTTTAAAATATGTGATTAGCTTTTAAGCCTAGACCGAAAGATTTAAAAAAAAAGACAAAGTTCAATGCAAATCAGTGAATTGAAACTGACATCATCACATCTCGCACTGAAATCAGCAGAAGCACGCCAGTGGGTGGTACCTAAAAATAGCAACAGTAAAATGGCCACGTGATGGCATTTATTTATGATTGCATACTCACGGTCCCAGGAAGTCAGTGAAGAAAGCCTCTGAAATGTCATGTGTCGGGCGTATGGATTTGTTGTCAACAGTTTCGTGACGAGAGGAAAAATTCGCATCGTGGTTTCACCTGTTCTGACATGACATGATATGGCAGTAGTTGTCAATGATCACGGTCTTTGATGGGGACACTCGAGACGAGCGTTTAGCAAGCAGAACAACACCAACTTCAGCGCCATATGTATACGTGACGGAGTCGTCAACTTATCTTCGTCCATGACATTGGCGTTCATTGATCGAGACACCAGAGGGAAAATATACTTGAGATGAACATTTAGCATATAGGAGGGCATGGAGATAGGAGAACATGCATAGAGAAGAACTTGCACAAAGGATAACGTGGACAGAGAAGAACATGCACAGAGAAGAACATGCACAGAGAAGAACGTGCAGAATGGAAAACATGCAGATAGGAAAACATGCACAGAAAAAAACATGCACATAGGAGAACATGCACAGAAAAGAACATGCACAGCGGAGAACATGCATAAAGGGGAACATGCACATAGGAGAACATGCAGAAAGGGGAACATGCACATAGGAGAACATGCACAGAGAAGAACATGCACAGAGAAGAACATGCACATAGGAGAAGATGCACACATAAGAACATGCACATTAGAGCACAGGCACAGAGGAGCTATGCGTATCATATGTCACGTGAACGTCCTCTCACGCGCTGGAATGAGGACAAAAATTAACTTGACTCCTGGTCTACGCCTCTGAATTCGCTTTGATAAGTGGAAGTGGTAAACGGAGGTATTACGTGTGAGTGGGGGGGGGGGGCGGGGGATGATGCGATTAAATGGTTGAAACGAACTAAAGTTAATGGGCGTACGATGCAGGACATGGTATAAACAACTTTGTGTGCTTATATGTGTTTATTTCGCATTATTTATTGACGCATTATTCTAGATGTGTTAGCTGTGTAGGGGGAGGAGGGCGCGGAGGATGATGCGATTAAATGGTTGAAACGAACTAAAGTTAATGTGCGTACGATGCAGGACATGTTATAAACAACTGATGAACTTCTCATTCAGTCATTTGAGTTTGTTCATGGCTAATATTACACCATGACCGCAGAGACGTCCCGTTGGCCCAGCAATCCCCGCGGGGGCTGCGCAAGGGCCTTCCGATTTTAACAGGGCCGAAATCGTGATGTAGAAAATAATCAAATTTTAATTTTGAATACAGGGGTGGGGGCGCACTTTCATAAAGTGGAAGGGGGTGGGGGCCACCAAAAGTCTCGCGACGGCTCTTCCTAAAAGATGTCCGGTATATTAAGGATTAACTTAGGGTATTTTTTTTTAAAATCTCCCCCTTTCTTGTCACCAGTGATATGTTCTGTAGCGTGGAGGCTTATGTTTTCACCACGCTCATGACGGCCAAGCTGTACTCTCTGACCTGGCTCAACGTCGACCACTACGTGGCGGTGCGCAAGCCCGAGCGGTACAACGTGATGATGTCCCCTACTCGAAGTCTCTGCTGGATCGTCTTCTCCTGGATCGTGGCGGTCTCGTTCTGCTGTCCGCCGCTCTTCTCTTTTCAGGTGAGCATTTGAGGACTTAAAAACCACCCACCCTAACACCAAAAAGCACCCCAACCCCCCCCCCCCCACAAAAACCCCCCCTCCCCCCCCCCCCCCCCTTTTTCAACCTCTAACGTGTTTTGAAAGCTATGACCGTAAAGGTGGTTGGAAATAGATCATTTTGTGAGGTGAGAATGAACATCTGGCATCTGAGCCAGAATCGACTCCCTTCAGAATGAACTCCCTTCAGAATGGACTCCCTTAAGGATGGATTCCTTTCAGAATGGACTCTCTTCAGAATGAATTCCGTTCAGACTGGACTCTCTTTAGAATGAATTCCATTCAGAATGGACTGCGTTCAAAATAGGTTTTGTTCAGAATGAACTCCCTTCAGAATGGACTCTCTTAAGAATGGATTCCTTTCAGAATGGACTCTCTTCAGAATGAATTCCCTTCAGTCTGGACTCCCCTCAGAATGAACTCCATTCAGAATGGACTCCGTTCCAAATAGGTTTTGTTGAGAATGAACTCCCTTCAGAATGAACTCCCTTTGATCCACGGGTTCAATGATGTGGTCTAGACATATCTCCACGGCAGGTTAATTGGAGTGGATTTGTTGACCCGTTTGGCACGGCTGTTCAGCGTGATGCCAGCTTGAGGCTATGAAGTTCCCTCACATATCAACCAGATGGTAGAGATGCGCACCGGGGAATGGCGCAGTCTGATCCGAGGCTTGGTTAAATACAGTCTGCACGCGATTGTTTCTAATGTTCTTATTTTTTTTAAAACAAATTTTCCATTCTTTGCTTTCATTGGTATGTCGAGGACCAACATTAATAACAAAACCTCGATATATAGATCAGAAATGTGTTATACTGGTGTGTTATACACATAACGTGATAAATTAAACGATGAATATAAAATCTAAATTATTATAATGATATTAATCGGACCTGATTAGGCAATATTTACTCAATAAATTGAATGGATTATATGTTTGTAGATTTAATTCTTCAGTTTTAACTAAAATAAACTACCGCAAATGACATCCGAATGGCATTAAGTCAAAATGGCCCCGGACACGCAGCGCCGCCATTCGCCCCCTGCCTCCCCCCCCCCCCCGGTCCCATTTGACCAATGCTATTCGGATGTCATTTGTGGTAGTCCATTCCATTATCTTTCATTCGATACCTCATTCTGTCTTACAAAACCAACAATAAAATGTTAAATTCCGCCATTCCCCCCCCGCCCCCCCCCCCCCCCGGTCCCATTTGACCAATGCTATTCGGATGTCATTTGTGGTAGTCCATTCCATTATCTTTCATTCGATACCTCATTCTGTCTTACAAAACCAACAATAAAATGTTAAATATTATTTTTTAATCCCAACCTCTTACTTCTGGTACCCGGGTGCGAATAGTCGCATCCAATTAACGATGAAATTCAGCAAGAAAAGAATTCCAGTGCGATCGAAGGCATCTCTATGTTAGTCTATCGACTGAGTTATGTTATCGTCCAAAACATTGCACTCTCTTCATTTTCCCTGAACACTTTCTTTAATCAAGCTTGTCAACAATTGATGCATTAATGCTTGCTTTACCACAGTCGGCCGTCTTCAACAAAGCCACGTCGATATGCATGATCGATACCAAGCAACAAGTAGCCTACATGCTGACCGCTGGCGTGCTGGTATCGATACCAAGCTTATTTGCTATGGCCATAACCAGCGCCTACTTATTTACCAAGTTAGTACATATTTTACTCTTTTTTTTGGGGGGTGGGGGGTAGCTGGCCAGCGGTGTGGTTGAGTGGACAATCAGTGTCGTTGAGTGGGCCAGCGGTGTGGTGGAGTGGGCCAGCAATGTGGTGGAGTGGGCCAGCAATGTGGTGGAGTGGGCCAGCGGTGTGGTGGATTGGGCCAGTAGTCTTGTTGAGTGGTTCAGCAGTGTGGCTGAGTGGGGCAGCGGTGTGGTTGAGTTGGGCAAGCGGTGTGAGTAAGTAGGCAAGAATTGTGGTGGAGTGAGCCAGAGGTAGAGTTAAGTAGGAAAGCAGTGTGGTTGATTGGACCAGCGGTGTGGTTGAGTGGGCCAGTGGTGTGGGTAACTAGGCAAGAATTGTGGTGGAGTGGGTTCAGATCTTGTTTGGGGAAATCGATTGTTAAATGTTGACAATTCTGCCAAACCGGTTGTTAAACATGTTCAAGAATTTTTTTTAATAAAAAAAAATTATGCAGATAGAATCCAAAAATGTTCAAATCCAGAGAAATAGTAAAATGCTCGAATCTTGAGTAACATAATTTTTGTTTGCTCAATTAAAACAAAATGTCTTAACTTAAATTTGAGATTATCAACTGCTCGCTAATTATCATGACGCTGATGGTATTGGCGGGAAGAAGTGGTACGAACAGGGCGTGCTAGCGAAAGCACAGGATTGGCCTTACTGGAGCATCAGGCTGTCCGCTGGATTGGGCTGGGAGGAGGAGGTTTAAAGTTGGGAGGTTTTGACATTGGCTGGGCTTGGAGCTTGAAGACAACAGTTATTGTACAGTGAAGACAGCAGTTTTAGTACAATGAAGACAGCAGTTATTGTACAGTGAAGACATCAGTTATAGTACAATGAAGACAGCAGTTATTGTACAGTGAAGACAGCAGTTATAGTACAATTAAGTCAACAGTCATAGCACAGTGAAAACAACCGTTATTGTACAATGGAGACAACAGTTATTGTACAATTGAGACAACAGTTATTGTACAATGGAGACAACAGTTATTGTACAGTGAAGACAGTGTCTGCATTATGGCTGGAAGTTATAATAATACTAGAACTTTATTTATCTTGAACTGTCAAATCCTAAAATTTAATTTTTTTGTGCCAAAGGGAGATGACTGTTAATTTAATAATAGGAGATATTTATTCAAATGGTTCAATCCCTTTATTTCTCAGGTCTTTCAAAAAACGGATCCAGTTCTATGAGAAAGTTTATGTGGAGCTGTCATCACGACCGAGGAACTACTACATCACCTGTATCATGTGTCTGGTCTTTACCCTAGTCTGGGTGCCCTTTGTTATCATCAAGTAAGTTACTTGACCATGAGTGTCAGTGCCAGTCTCATTGTCAGTCATGGTCTCAGTGTCAGTCACAGTGTCAGTCTCAGTGTCAGTCACAGTGTCAATGTCAGTACACAACTCACACGTCTTAAACTTACTTAAACTAATTTATTTGAGACTTTGGCTAGCTGACATCCTGATGACATTCCTTGGTGTAACAGTTCAGATGGCTTGTCTCATTTTCATTTTGAATCCCAAAAATTTGTTCTCAAGGCTAAATCAGTGCGTGAACTTTGACCCAAGTTGATCTCATGAAATTAGAATGAAAGAATGAGTTTTTAAACAAGTGCCACAAGATAGTGTTAGGGTTGAAAATAGGCTGAAAAGCAACAACGCTCAACTACATTTAGCTACAAAGACCTACATTGACTTTAATCAGATCTCCCAAAATACAAGTTTTACTTTTTAATTTAACTGTATCTTTTGTTAATTGTATTGTATTGTCTGCTGAAGAAGGCATCTTGCCGAAATGTCCGGTCCATTGTATTTTCTTTTATTTTCAAGAGTAAGCATAACGAGTTCTATTTTAAAAAAAACAAACTTTCATGGCTTGAACACTGTCCTTTGTATATTATCGCTAACTTTTTAAACAAGCCTAGTTTTTAAGTTGTCAAAGCCACCCCCTAGTTTGTGTTTCATTTGTTTAAAAATAAATTCCAAAAAAAGTAATAAAAGCTGAACAATAGTAAGTCCCCCTGCAGGGAGCTGATCTCCCACAACATCCCGAGTGACGTCTACTAAACCATTACTGCATTCTTCAGCCTTGTGGTCAAGCGGGTATTCCAGGCGGAGGTGGACGACTTTCTCCAGTTCTTCAGCTGCTGGCTGGGAATCGCCGCCAGTTTCAGCCAGTTCTTCATACTGCTGCTGCTGAGCGCCGACTTCCGGTTCCACTTCTGGGAGGTCTGCCAGCTGCCGGGCTGGTGCACGCCGTGCAGCAGGGGACATCTGGCGGAGAGGGTTGACGCCAACATCATCACCACGCCCCACAAGCGACGACGCGGGCAGAAGGTGTGAACGATGTGACGAGCGAGGGAACTTGGAGCATGCCAGAGACTGTCACTGAGGAATGCGTGAGGTTCATCTCAGATTTTGATGGATCTTTTGGGAGTTGAGTTGCGCGTGAGATTGCTCGAGGTTGGTTTATGTGCGATAAGAAATGTGGGTTGTAGTGGGGTAAGTAAAGTGGATCGATCACATAGAAATAATTGGTTAGATCGAAATGGGATTTTAAAATGGGTCATGTTTAAATACGAATACTTGGTCTTAGTGAGGTAAGTTAGGTGGATCTAATGGTGGGTCTAAAGGTGGGTGTAATGGTGGGTCGAATGGTGGGTCTAATGGTGGGTCTAAAGGTGGGTCTAATGGTGGGTCTAATGGTGGGCCTAAAGGTGGGTATAAAGATGATTCTATAGATGAGTCTAAAGTTGAGTGTAACTGGGGGTCTAAAGGTAGTGATAAAGGTGTGTCTGAAGGTAGTTCTCAAGGTGAGGCTAAAGGTGGGTCTAAAGGTGAGTCTAAAGTTGGGTCAATAGGTGAGCCTAAAGTTGGGTCTAAAGCTGAGTCTAAAGGTGAGTCTTAAGTTTGGTATAATGATGAAAGCTCAAAGAAAGGGAAACGAAAAAAGTAGGATGACAAACTCTGCAAATATTGTTTAAAGTATATAAAGAATGCTACGGTGATTACAGTTGATGGTTTGTCATCTGTCCTGGGTGCAAGTCAGGTGATGAGTAAACACGTTTCAATCCATGATTCAAGTAAGTAATTGCTAAAATGAGAAAAATATCATGAAAGGTTAAGTATAATGATGGGTAAATATAATGATGGCTAACTATAATGATGGGTAAATATAATGATGGATTATTGTTTCCTTTTAATTCAGTGCCAATTTTATAGAGAGTAATCAAACTATGTTTTTTTAAAAACAATTAAGCAATTAAGAACTATATAAATAGTATCTGATATTTTAATATCTTATGCACTTTATTTTCTTTGCCTACAAGTTAATTTAACCATATTTTCCAATTGTCATTCTATCATATTTTAAAATTCACTAATGTCTAATTTTGCTTTGATGTAATTGATGCAAATGAATGTGTAAGCCATTAAAATTGATGCAAGTGAATGTGTAAGCCATTAAAATTGATGCAAATGAATGTGTAAGCCATTAAAATTGATGCAAATGAATGTGTAAGCCATTAAAATTGATGCAAATGAATGTGTAAGCCATTAAAATTGATGCAAATGAATGTGTAAGCCATTAAAATTGATGCAAATGAATGTGTAAGCCATTAAAATTGATGCAAATGAATGTGTAAGCCATTAAAATTGATGCAAATGAATGTGTAAGCCATTAAAATTGATGCAAATGAATGTGTAAGCCATTAAAATTGATGCAAATGAATGTGTAAGCCATTAAAATTGATGCAAATGAATGTGTAAGCCATTAAAATTGATGCAAATGAATGTGTAAGCCATTAAAATTGATGCAAATGAATGTGTAAGCCATTAAAATTGATGCAAATGAATGTGTAAGCCATTAAAATTGATGCAAATGAATGTGTAAGCCATTAAAATTGATGCAAATGAATGTGTAAGCCATTAAAATTGATGCAAATGAATGTGTAAGCCATTAAAATTGATGCAAATGAATGTGTAAGCCATTAAAATTGATGCAAATGAATGTGTAAGCCATTAAAATTGATGCAAATGAATGTGTAAGCCATTAAAATTGATGCAAATGAATGTGTAAGCCATTAAAATTGATGCAAATGAATGTGTAAGCCATTAAAATTGATGCAAATGAATGTGTAAGCCATTAAAATTGATGCAAATGAATGTGTAAGCCATTAAAATTGATGCAAATGAATGTGTAAGCCATTAAAATTGATGCAAATGAATGTGTAAGCCATTAAAATTGATGCAAATGAATGTGTAAGCCATTAAAATTGATGCAAATGAATGTGTAAGCCATTAAAATTGATGCAAATGAATGTGTAAGCCATTAAAATTGATGCAAATGAATGTGTAAGCCATTAAAATTGATGCAAATGAATGTGTAAGCCATTAAAATTGATGCAAATGAATGTGTAAGCCATTAAAATTGATGCAAATGAATGTGTAAGCCATTAAAATTGATGCAAATGAATGTGTAAGCCATTAAAATTGATGCAAATGAATGTGTAAGCCATTAAAATTGATGCAAATGAATGTGTAAGCCATTAATTTATGTAAATCTTGATCTTCCTGGGGCTGTGGTGAGTTGTCTGTGCAGCGGATAAAATAATTTAATTTTGACTGAATAAATTTATTTGTGTGGGTTTATCCTAAAATTGGTAGTTCATTTGATTTTTCTTTTCTAGTCGTACCAAAGACCTCTGACCGTAAAGATATATGATTCATAAGTACTTGAGAGTATCCACCATATATTTCATTATATTGTCTGTAGACAACATTGGAGTGGGTGAGGGGGGTGGGGTTGCCCGTTTCACCACAGAAGCCAGGATATGCATCAGTGATATATCGTATACAATGCGATGTGTATGTCCGTCATTACGTACGAGATGAGACAACCTAAGCAGAGGACCAATAAAGTTCATGGCCAAGTTCAAATTAACTTAACTTAAATCCATTCACCGTTTGAGCATGCCCGTATCAATTTGACGATGGTGTAGACTACAGGATGTGACGATGGTGTAGACTTCAGAATGTGACGAGGTGTAGACTGCAGGATGTGACGATGGTGTAGACTACAGGATGTGACGATGGTGTAGGCTTCAGAATGTGACGATGGTGTAGACTTCAGAATGTGACGATGGTGTAGACTTCAGAATGTGACGATGGTATAGACTGCAGGATGTGACGATGATGTAGACTTCAGAATGTGACGATTGTGTAGATTGCAGGATGTGACGATGGTGTAGACTTCAGAATGTGACGATTGTGTAGATTGCAGGATGTGACGATGGTGTAGACTGCAGGATGTGACGATGGTGTAGACTTCAGAATGTGACGATGGTGTAGACTTCAGAATGTGACGATGGTGTAGACTTCAGAATGTGACGATGGTGTAGACTTCAGAATGTGACGATGGTGTAGACTTCAGAATGTGACGATGGTGTAGACTGCAGGATGTGACGATTGTGTAGACTTCAGAATGTGACGATGGTGTAGACTTCAGAATGTGACGATGGTGTAGACCTCGCAGGACGAAATCAGAAGGCCTTGGCATTTCCTTTAGGATGTTTGGGCTGGTTCCACTGGACGGCAAATTATGACCTCTCTCCACGCACCCAGATAACCCAAGGGAACATTGTGTGTTGAGGATACAGCTTGGCACCAGTAGTGTCGCGGGAGTTGTCGGAATTTTCTTTAAGTCAACGTAATACCGCCTACGGGACCCCATCTCCGGGTTTGAAATCAGAGTTTATATTCTCTTAGATGAGTTGCAATCCAAGGTTAACGAGTCCCATCTACCTGGATGATCGGGGATGTCTTTGCTTGTCCAGGCTTTAGCCATAAGCTTGAGGTTAACGTGATTTATACCGTACAGCCATCAATTTTTGTGACTTCTATCTTGTCTGCAACTGCATTCACTGTTTTATCTTCCAGGGTTATTCTCCTTTAAATTCTATGCAGGTAAAATCACTTTCTTAAAATTTTTTGCTGATGATTTTAAAATTTGATGTCAAAACTTCTACTTGTACTTTAGATAGATGTGTGTGTGTGTGTGTGTGTGTAAAATATAGTTGATGTTACGAGAAACATGTTTGTCTTGTTATATTAGGTTAATAATTTTAGTTCAAATTGAACAGAATTTAACTTAAGATTTTTGTTAAGGCTGTGACTTAAAGACGAAGCAGAAACAATGGAACATGTCTGAGATTCGAAAAACACCATCCACATAAGTCATACAACATGTTTGAGATTCGAACAACACCATCCAAGTCAGTCATAAAACATGTCTGAGATTTGAACAACACCATCCAAGTCAGTCATACAACATGTCTGAGATTCGAACAACACCATCCAAGTCAGTCATACAACATGTTTGAGATTCGAACAACACCATCCAAGTCAGTCATAAAACATGTCTGAGATTTGAACAACACCATCCAAGTCAGTCATACAACATGTCTGAGATTCGAACAACACCATCAAAGTCAGTCATACAACATGTCTGAGATTCGAACAACACCATCCAAGTCAGTCATACAACAATTCAAAAGATAATTTCATCATTTGTAATGTGTTCAATGGGAGGCTTAGTAATTATTTATCGATATAATAATAATAATAATAATAGTAAGTAGTGGTCTTTTATAACGCGGTACCCCAGCCTAGGGCTGGGCTAACCGCGCTGCAAAGAAAAATATTATTAAAATAGACATCATCATGACATTAAAATCAAATACAATTCTGAAATAAAGAACGGCATGAACCCCAGGACTTTTTCAAGGCAAACCATGGACGGCAGCCAATAAGATAATTTATCGGTCAGAGGAGGGGAATCATTCGGGGAGTATAGTTTCAAGAGATGTGTTTTGAGTTCAGTTTTGAAGGCCTGTGTGGTTGGTATATTGTGGATGTGTAGTGGCAAAGAACTCCATTGTTTGGGATGGGCAGAAAGAGAAAGATCGTTCACCATATGTTTTAGTATGTGTCTTGGGAATGGACAGAATACGCGTGTCTGCGGAGACGCGAAGCTGTCGAAGGGGTGAATAGACAGAAAGACATCAAATAATGCCCCACTATTGCCCATGTCACAGTAATGCCCCATTATTGCCCATGTCACAGTAATGCCCCATTGTTGCCCATGTCACCGCAATACTTTCAAACATGCAAACCTTATCACTCTATATTGATATGTAAATGGTGAGTGTTTTGATTTATATAACAATTCTTTATATTTATATATATCACATCTAACTTAGTGTGTGATATCGAGTGAACATGGATACACTGATGTATGACTTTGATTTATTTCTGCATTACTTTAAATATAATAATAATAATAATAATAATAATAATAATAATAATGTACGATTCTTCTCAATTGGATATGCTGGGAATGCTCACATTTTTTGAATTTTTTGTTGTTGAAAAATTGCTATCTGGACCACCTCATTCGCACCCCCCCCCCACACACACACACAACATCCTAGTATAATGTACGATTCTTCTCAATTGGATATGCTGGGAATGCTCACATTTTTTGAATTTTTTGTTGTTGAAAAATTGCTATCTGGACCACCTCATTCGCCCCCCCCCCCCCCACACACACACACAACATCCTAGGCCACTGAGAGAGCATTATCTTATATGCTGATTTAAAATGGTTTCACGCTTCAGTTCCGTTTGACATAATCCTACTCCTTATCTCCATTGCCAGTCATTGCTGAAATCATTATCTTCTTACATGAGACCATCCATAAATTTGATTACTTAATTCAAAGATTAAATCTTCTAAATTAACTTCAAGTGAACAGTCTCGAAGTTTTACATTTGATCTGGATCGGTCGCTAGTTGACTTTGTTCCGAAAAAATGGATGATAACTCGTGAGTGCATAGCCAAACTCTATCACCGACTGTCTACCAACATTATCTACTTTCCTTTCTTTTTTCCCTTACAGTGAGGTCACGTGTGCATTGACATATTGCGTTTAATGTTATAAATGTAAATAATAAATTTTATCTCCTGCATTTATAGCGGTGTTCAAATAATGATCTGTTTCATTAAAGAAATAGTGTGCAGATTTTAAAGATGTTCACTTTATTTCACTGCCTAGCTGTGTTGTATTAGCTTAAGGTTTGTGACTTTTGTGTCAACAGAACTGCCGATGTAAGGACACATGTTTACGTGAATATGAAAGGTTTGTGACTTTTGTGTCAACAGAACTGTGGATGTAAGGACACATGTTTACGTGAATATGAAAGGTTTGTGACTTTTGTGTCAACAGAACTGCCGATGTAAGGACACATGTTTACGTGAATATGAAAGGTTTGTGACTTTTGTGTCAACAGAACTGCCGATGTAAGGACACATGTTTACGTGAATATGAAAATACTAAGGAAGCATACGAAATAAAGTAATCAGGTTGGTATTGAGACAATTCCTTATTTCATAGGATGGCATTGAGACAATTACTTTTTTCATAGGATGACATTAAGAAAATGACTTTTTTAATAGGATGACATTAAGACAATGACTTTTTTCATAGGATGGCATTAAGACAATGACTTTTTTCATAGGATAGCATTAAGACAATGACTTTTTTAATAGGATGGCATTAAGACAATGACTTTTTTCATAGGATGGCATTAAGAAAATGACTTTTTTAATAGGATGACATTAAGACAATGACTTTTTTCATAGGATGGCATTAAGACAATGACTTTTTTCATAGGATGGCATTAAGACAATGACTTTTTTAATAGGATGGCATTAAGACAATGACTTTTTTCATAGGATGGCATTAAGACAATGACTTTTTTAATAGGATGACATTAAGACAATTACTTTTTTCATAGGATGACATTAAGACAATGACTTTTTTAATAGGATGACATTAAGACAAAGACTTTTTTAATCGGATGGCATTAAGACAATGGCTTTTTTAATAGGATGACATTAAGACAATGACTTTTTTAATAGGATGGCATTAAGACAATGACTTTTTTCATAGGATGGCATTAAGAAAATGACTTTTTTAATAGGATGACATTAAGACAATGACTTTTTTCATAGGATGGCATTAAGACAATGACTTTTTTCATAGGATGGCATTAAGACAATGACTTTCTTTCATAGGACGGCATTAAGACAATGACTTTTTTCCATAGGATTGCATTAAGACAATGACTTTTTTCATAGGATGACATTAAGACAATGACTTGCTTCATGGCAAATACATATATTTGTTTGGAAAGCCCCCACCCCCCCACACACACACAATTAAGATTCATTGATGGTTGAGAGGGGTCATGCACCCTATTCAAACAAAGTAAGAACAGACAACTCAAATTTCCTGTTTATTGGGTGTACGCAGACTCGTACGCATAGATGCCATTAATTCTTGTGAAGCTCTCAGGTCCTGCCATAATCTGATTGGTTCCGTCACGGTTCAGTCGTCCGATACCCCTGGAAATATTCGTTCAGGTGATTATTTATTTATCGTTTATCCCCCTGCCCCTCCCCCAATGGTAATAAGCAGGCAGTTATACGTTACACATCGTTAAACGAAATATCTGCCTGTAACTCGTTTAAAAGTAGGTGAGATGCTGACATTGTCGAATAAGAAGCGTATACAGCTATTTATAGTATCCAACTGAACACGTGACAGGGATCTTTCCGTGTGTTCGCCTGGTTCATGATTTGTTAATACATTTTCATTTGTAGCTTGCTTATGTTTACTGAGAGATTATAATTTTCGCAAGTATTAGACATGACTGCCTCAATATGGAAGCTTATGAAATAAAGCTTTTCCCCGCCCACTGCACTGACATACACATAAACACTATTATAACTTGTCACTCTTCAATTAACTTAACTTCTCAGTCACTCAGTAACTCAGTCGTTTTTCTTTCTGACCCACTGTCCAGCTCAAGTATATTTGAAGAAGAGCATAAAAAAAAAACTGTTGATCGATGGCTTAAAACTTTAAATTGTCTTTTCAAGCCAGCGATCCTGAACGCTTGGTAAAACTTGCTTTGGATGGCACAAGCTGTCGAGGCAGACTCATTGGAGCACAGGCTAACTCATTGGAACACAGGCTAACTCATTGGAGCACAGGCTAACTCATTGGAGCACAGGCTAACTCATTGGAGCCCAGGCTAACCCATTGGAGCACAGGCTAACTCATTGGAGCCCAGGCTAACCCATTGGAGCACAGGCTAACTCATTGGAGCACAGGCTAACTCATTGGAGCCCAGGCTAACCCATTGGAGCACAGGCTAACTCATTGGAGCACAGGCTAACTCATTGGAGCACAGGCTAACTCATTGTTGAAGCACGGGCAGACACTCTAATCTTCATAGACGCTTGGTACCGCTCTTGCGTTGAGAAAAGCAAATGACATCAAAGAAAAGCAGCATTGTCTCCAACACCACCAGGATCCCAAAACATGTGAGTCCTTCATGCGGGCAAGCTACCAAGGAGCACAAATGGACTCCTTTGCCAACTGCACACTCACCAAATGAATATAGCAACGGTCATTTTAGCATACCGAAGAAGATCAAAAACAAACATATTCTACTTACTGTTTGTTCCAGTCACTGTAAAAGATATACTTGGAGGTCAAGGTGATGCCAAAGAAATGAGAACCGTTGTCCACGTAGAGAACTTTTCGGTTACTCCCGTCTGTGTTCATCACTTCGATTGTCTTTCTCCCGGAATCACAGAAATACAACAGGCCGGCTGCACGGTCAAGGTGCATATAAACATTTAGAAGGTCATCAAGTCTAGGGGGAGGGTCATTAAATCTAGGTGATTGAATCTATGTAATTAAATCTATGTCTTTTAAATCTAGGAGGTCATTAAATATAGTACATATAGGAGGACATTAGACTTAGGTCATTACATCTTGGAGGTCATTAAAACTAGGAGGTCATTAAAACTAGAAGGACATTAAATCTAGGTCATTAAAACTAGGAGATCATTAAAACTAGGAGGATATTAAATCTAGGTCATTAAAACTATGAGGACATTAAATCTAGGTCATTAAAACTAGGAGGACATTAAATCTAGGTGATTAAAAGTAGGAGGACATTAAATCTAGGAGGACATTAAAACTCGGAGGACATTAAAACTACGTTATTAAAACTAGGAGGACATTAAATCTAGTTCATTAAAACTAGGAGGGCTTTAAATCTAGGACATTAAAACTAGGAGGACATTAAAACTCGGAGGACATTTAAATCAATATAAGTGGATACCTGCGAGACACCAGCAACGATAGGATCACGGTTCTAACAAATCAAGCCTCACAGCAGGCTCAGATTAAAGCAATGACACCAGGCTGTGACAACATGCGCGTGTGGTGTAGTCGTGTCTGACTTAACACGCGATGTAAATGGCCGGTCATGTAGTGATAAGGTAAGTTAGCATGTACCTGCGATGTCAATGGCGATGCCGTTGGGGTAGATGAGACCAGTGCTGGCGATGACCTGACGGTGAGTGCCGTCATAATTCGCCCTCTCTATTTTGGACGCATTCCCCCAGTCTGTCCAATACACCATCCTGAAGACAGAAGACAATAGCGTAAAAAAATTGTACACATATACCCGTTGTATACCTAATTCACAAAGAAAATGAAAGATATTTTACACTTAAATTTCTTAAAGTAACAAAAAAAAACAAAAAAAAAAACAAATAGAAAACGACATATCACACTTCGTTATCTCTGCTCTGAAATGTCCTATCTAATTTCTAAGAACCAGATTAATGACAGTGCTATGAGTATTCTATGCAATGCTCACAACTGTCATATGTTTTCTTAGAAATTTCTCATCTGATGCCTATACTTAGAAGTGTTCTATCCACTGTTAATACCATCAAATCAGCACACTCTCTAACCAAACTTCCCTATCTAAGGCTATGCCTCGAGGTGTTCTTTCCACTGTTGATATCATCAAGTCGAGACACTCTTACCCAACTTTCCTATCCAAAGCTATGCCTCTTGGCCGGTCCACGTTAGTTGCAACAACCTGGAATCCAGATCCCTCTGGTGACAGTGACATGATCTGTTTGTTGCCGGCGTCCGTGTAGAAAAGCAGATTCCTGCTCCTGTCAATGGCCAGTCCATCTATGATGCTGCCTGAGTAAAAATATTTATGAGAGATTAAAATTGACTTTTATTCAATTAAAGATTTTTGCAGCAATGATACACACACATTTCTTAGATGAAAAACTCCAGAGAATTTTCTTTATCGACGATAACTCATAACAGTATTGCTGACGGTGTGTCATGGTAGTGTCGTTATGTATCTCATCGTAGTATCGTTGACAGTATCTCATCGTAGTGTCGTTGACGGAGTGGCATGGTAGTATCGTTGACGGAGATAATGATAGTATCGTTGAAGGTATCTCATGGTAGTATCGTTGACGGAGATAATGATAGTATCGTTGAAGGTATCTCCTGGTAGTATCGTTGACGGAGATAATGATAGTATCGTTGAAGGTATCTCATGGTAGTATCGTTGACGGAGATAATGATAGTATCGTTGAAGGTATCTCCTGGTAGTATCGTTGAAGGTATCTCCTGGTAGTATCGTTGACGGAGATAATGATAGTATCGTTGAAGGTATCTCATGGTAGTATCGTTGACGGAGATAATGATAGTATCGTTGAAGGTATCTCATGGTAGTATCGTTGACGGAGATAATGATAGTATCGTTGAAGGTATCTCATGGTAGTATCGTTGACGGAGATAATGATAGTATCGTTGAAGGTATCTCATGGTAGTATCGTTGACGGAGATAATGATAGTATCGTTGAAGNTATTTTACTAGTGTTCAAATCATCAACACCCCCCCCCCCCCCTCATGATTAAAAAAAAAAAAAAAAAAAAGGTTCTGGCTCAAATTTCTTCACAATCTAATTGTTTAAATTATTTTCCGAAAATCCGTGAACTAAGATAAAAATCCTCGATGAAGGTAATGGATTGCTTGAGATGAAACGTCTCGTCATATTTGGTCTTGAAATAATTTTAGAGTTCTTTACACGTCTGGATAAAACGTTTTGTCAATGTGACCTATTCGTTCTCGCTCTACATCACCTTTTTTTGCTTTCCCAAACACTACAATCGCTCTGACCAACTTTGCAAAATCACTCCGACCCACACAGAACAACATCACTCTGACCCACACAGAACAACATCAATCTGACCCACACAGATCAACATCACTCTGACCCACACAGAGCAACATCACTCTGACCCACACAGAGCAACATCACTCTGACCCACACAGAGCAACATCACTCTGACCCACACAGATCAACATCACTCTGACCCACACAGAGCAACATCACTCTGACCCACACAGAGCAACATCACTCTGACCCACACAGAGCAACATCACTCTGACCCACACAGAGCAACATCACTCTGACCCACACAGAGCAACATCACTCTGACCCACACCGACACCATCACTCTGACCCACATCGACTACATCAATCTGACCTACACTGACCCCATCACTCTGACCCACATCGACAACATCAATCTGACCTACACTGACCACATCACTCTGACCCACATCGACAACATCAATCTGACCTACACTGACCACATCACTCTGACCCACGTCGATAACATCACTCTGACCAACACTGACCACATCTCTCTGACGCACATCGAAAACACCAATCTGACCTACACTGACCACATCTTTCTGACGTACATCGACAACATCACTCTGACCTACACTGACCACATCTCTCTGACCCACATCGACAACATCACTCTGACCCACACCTAAGACATCACCCTGACCCACGCCGACAACATCAATCTGACCCACATCGACAACAACACTCTGACCCACCAGACTGAGCGATTCCAAGTTTGCTGATTATCGACCCTCTATGGTTGGAAGTCCTAATCTCTGAGGATGAGCTGAGCACTTCAGAAAAGTAGATGAGTTTGTCGTTGGGGTCAAAGGTGATGGCCACGGCGTTAGGTGACGAGCTTTGAACTATAGATGTGTAGCTACGTGCGGAAACAGACACACATAAACATTAAATTATGCCATAGGAGTATGAAGATAAAAACAAAGCCCAAAAATAAATTAATAAATAAAAAATATCGTTTTGGTGCCTTGAGTTCTGGATCTGTCCCTGTTATTTGGCGAACTGATTCTAAAGATCGATTTAAAAAAAAAAAAATTAACATCCATTGTGTTTAAGATGATGATGATGATGATTGAGTACTTTTACAGCACTTGTGTCCATGCTATTTTAGCTTGCTCACAGCGCTCTCGTGTCCTATAATCTATTTAAATAAGAAAAGTCTTTAAGTTTTTCATAAGTGACATTTTATCATTTTCAGTGTCCCTCAAAGATTGAGGCAAACTGTTCCACCAACAAATATTGTTTCGTTTATCCAGTGCTCTAGTGTTTAAGATACTGTTGAATTGATAACAATGGAGTTTTCCCTATATACGCCTTATAGTAAACCTTATAATAAACCTTATAATAAACCTTATAATAAACCTTATAAAAAACCTTTTAATAAACCTTATAATAAATCTTATTATAAACCATATTATAAACCTTATAATAAGCCTTATAATAAACCTCATAATAAACCTTATTATAAACCTCATAATAAACCTTATAATAAACCTTATAATAAACCTTATAATAAACCTTATAATAAACCTTATAATAAACCTTATAATAAACCTCATAATAAACCTTATAATTAACCTTATAATAAACCTTATAATAAACCTTATAATAAACCTTATAATAAACCTTATAATAAACCTTTTAATAAACCTTATAATAAACCTTATAATAAACCTTATAATAAACCTCATAATAAACCTTATAATAAACCTTATAATAAACCTTATTATTAACCTTATAATCAACCTCATAATAAACCTTATAATAAACCTTATAATAAACCTTATAATAAAGCTTATCATGTCAATTTTGCTGAATCGGGGATATTTGAATTTATATATTAATGTTGCGTGTGTGTATATAAATATTTGTTTAATTCCTTTTAATCAGCGTTGCCGTAAAATAGAAAAGTTCAAAGGTCAAAATCGACTTTGCTCCAATTTACTTTTTATTTATGTGCAAAATATATCTTATCATAAAAAAAAATATATTGACCCGAATAGACTCATTTCACGGACAGATCTGCGCTGTAGCTTAAATGATGACACATCAGCGTATGTTTCATCTTTGAACACCTGCAGTTACCTGTATGTGGTGAGGTCCATGCGAATCAAAAGGCCGCTGTAGACGTCACAGAAGAGGATGAAGTTATCGATGTTACTCTCTGATGATAGATGACGCAGATATGCTTTAGCGATAATGGTAGACAAAAGTACATGATTCGAAATTTGAAGATCATGTTGCTAAGTTTAGAAAAAAAAAAAAAAAACAACACACAAAAAAAAACAACAAAAAACAACAACAACCTTTTCAACCACTGAACAAACTGGATTTGCTGACGCGGTAACTTTAGTAACTTAAAAAAGCACCCAAACAAACATATAAACAAACAAACAAACAAACAAACATAGAAACAAGCAATGAAGTTGACGTTTTAAAAAAAAAAAAAAAATCTTTGTCATAATATTGGATCGGATCGAAAATATAAAGATGATAAAAAAAGTTAATTAAGAGATAAAAGTTAAAAGTGTATCTATGACGTAGTCGGCCAACAGAAATGTAGGTGTAGTTATAGGCGTAGTCGACCAACAGAAATGTAAGTGTAGTTATGGGCGTAGTCGACCAACAGAAATGTAAGTGTAGTTATGGGCGTAGACGGCCAACAGAAATGTAAGTGTAGTTATGGGCGTAGACGGCCAACAGAAATGTAAGTGTAGTTATGGGCCTAGACGGCCAACAGAAATGTAAGTGTAGTTATGGGCGTAGACGGCCAACAGAAATGTAGCTGCAGTTTGTAACACGGAGGTTTGGATAAGGACACATCTTCACGTTTCGATGTGGGATATCGGGGCACTCGGGCAGGAGCTCTTGTAGATATATGTTGCTTGTGGTGGCAATGCTTCATCTTTGACCACCCGCCTCCCCAACTACTCAACATGTTTTATATTAATAGTAATGAGTGAAGAAGAAGAAAAAAAAAAAGCTGTCAAGCAGCGAGCGTCATGCGTCACGGTTGAACCCAGGTCAAGAAGGTGTTTTTTTTTCGGAGAATACTCTTATATGAATCAATAAAGAACGACGTGAATGGTGTAGGACTGTCTGCAGGACTGTCTGTAGGACTATATGTAAGACTGTCTGTAGGACTATCTGTTGGACTATATGTAGGACTGTCTGTAGTGCTATCTGTAGGACTGTCTGTAGGATTATCTGTAGGACTATCTGTAGGACTGTCTGTAGGACTACCTGTAAGACTGTGTAGGACTATCTGAAGGCCTATTGTTTAAACGCCGACAGGTAGGGTGTAGGACTGTCTGTGGGTCTATTGTTTATGCTCCAAATACCCAGTGTAAAAAACTACACCCGGTTAAGCCCTAGGGTTGTAAGCCTGCCATGTAAGCCTGCCATGTAAGTCTGCCACGAAAGCCTGCCATGTAAGCCTGCCATGTAAGCCTGCCATAAAAGCCTGCAATGTAAGCCTGCCATGTAAACCTACCATGTCTGATTTCGGTACAATCAGGCATAATTTAATTCTCTAGTCAAGGATAAGTTTGTTTTGATAGTCCAAGGCAATGGCGTACACAGTTATAATTTATTAGTTTTCACTAGAATTTCAAACAATACTAATGTCCGTTCTTTACCTTGAAAGCCCATGGCTTGCGGTGGCTCGCAGTTGACCCCCGCGTCCTCCCTGTGTGTGCAGTCATGGATGGCCCAGTTGTCCGGTCCGAACCCACACTCCACGATGTGATTCTCAGATCCGGTGCAGTTGACCTCGTCTAGTGAGATAATGCCGAACCCGTCACCTTGGATGCTCATGTTCGTCGCTTTAGCATTGGTCCTAGAGAGGAGATAGAGAGGTGAGTACTGATGAGACGGCTCCAGGGAGTAGACAGAGAGGCGAGGACTGGTAGGGCGGCCTGGAGAGAAGACAGAGAGGTGAGGACTGATAAGGCGGCTCTAGCGAGCAGACAGAGAAGTGAGGACTGCAAAGACTGCTCTAGAGACAATACAGAAAGGTACGGATTTATAAGACCACTCTGTCAACGCCCATGGAAGGCGACGACGTCATTTTACATACTAGGCTTGTAATTGTTTACAAAAGTATCTCATTCAACTAGAGTCCCATTCAGGTACAAGAGCTTTACCTGTCAAAACCCATCATGTGGCAGACGACCATGGCGTCCCTGTCGTCCCAGTGGTCATCACAGATCGTCCCCCATTGGCTGTTGGCGAATATTTCTACGCGCCCACTTGTTGCGTCACCACTGCCACCCATGCGCACAAACACGTGACTGGGGTCAAAGTGCACGGGTGACGGCGTCGTCACGCCTGTGGAGCAAGTGAAGAAATCAGCTAAGCTGAACACTACGAGTTTAGCATCTCAACTGGTATTCTATCCGTGGCAATTGTGTGAACATGTCGTCGTCAGTTACACATTTTACAACACATTAGTTTTTTTTTAGATGCAAGTTATGAGTAATAATAATATTATGTTGAACATTAGTAAGAAACGCAGAGCCAAAAGCATAACTTCGCTCACCCTCTAAATCAGAGCCGTACTTATGAACTCTGATATCTGACAGCTCTCTGAAGCTCGGAGGCCCCACAGCAGTCTGCCCCGTACCATCCGTCTTGATCCTCATCAGTGTGCTGTAGAGGCAACGAAAATCTTTCTTTAAAAAAAAAAAAAAAAAAAAAAATTATTCAAAATCTAAAAANATAATGTATTAATCCACTCGATGATTAAAATATTTATTTTTTTTAAACGGAAAAATATATTCTATGAAACACATTTTTTAACGCCATAAATAACAGAATACTTAAGTGGCAACACTGGTTTGGGGGGGGGGGGGGTGAGTTTTTGAAGTACTTGTGGTTCCAGTCCGTGTAGTACAGGTAGTCACCAAAGACATCCAGAGAGAAGAAATGAGAACCGCTGTCTTTGAAGATCTCCCTCCTGCTGGTGCCCTGCAGCGTCATGGTTTCAATTGTGCCCAGTGCCCCGTCAACAAAGTAGATTTTATTGGCTGGTTTGAAAAAAAAAACATTTTTTTTTTTATTCCCTCTTATGGGTTCTATTTCAGAAAAATCAAAATTTATAAAAAACGAAACACGTTTAAAAATCTAAATAATATAACGATGTTTTTACCACAATCTATTCTTACATCTATAAAAAAAAAAAAGATCATAAACTATTCTCACATCTATAAAAAAAAAAGATCATAAACTATTCTCACATCTATAAAAAAAGATCATAAACTATTCTAACATCTATAAAAAAAAGATCATAAACTATTCTCACATCTATAAAAAAAGATCATAAACTATTCTCACATCTATAAAAAAAAGATCATAAACTATTCCCACATCTATAAAAAAAAGATCATAAACTATTCTCACATCTATAAAAAAAGATCATAAACTATTCTCACATCTATAAAAAAAGATCATAAACTATTCTCACATCTATAAAAAAAGATCATAAACTATTCTCACATCTATAAAAAAGATCATAAAGTATTCTCACATCTATAAAAAAAGATCATAAACTATTCTCACATCTATAAAAAAAAAGATCATAAACTATTCTCACATCTATAAAAAAAAGATCATAAACTATTCTCACATCTATAAAAAAAGATCATAAACTATTCTCACATCTATAAAAAAAGATCATAAACTATTCTCACATCTATTAAAAAAAAGATCATAAACTATTCTCACATCTATAAAAAAAAAGATCATAAACTATTCTCACATCTATATAAAAAAAGATCATAAACTATTCTCACATCTATATAAAAAAAGATCATAAACTATTCTCACATCTATAAAAAAAGATCATAAACTATTCTCACATCTATATAAAAAAAGATCATAAACTATTCTCACATCTATATAAAAAAAAGATCATACACTATTCTCACATCTATATAAAAAAAGATCATAAACTATTCTCACATCTATATAAAAAAGATCATAAACTATTCTCACATCTATATAAAAAAAAGATCATAAACTATTCTCACATCTATATAAAAAAAAAAGATCATAAACTATTCTCACATCTAAGGTCAGACAGAAATCCGCTCTCACGTAAAAATATATTAATACTAATCCACTTTCACTGCTAACCCTGCAATCATTGGCTACTCTGACATCTAATCTAAATTCATTTAATTATTCTCATATCTAACCGACAGGCAGTTGCTGAGCGTACAGCCGAGCACCACACAGACATTTAATTAACACTACGATGCACCACTCTCCAATCAAACCAAAGAAGTAGTGACTATTCTATCATTTTACAAACAGCCATGCATTATTTTCACAACTAACCTACCAATCAAAATCTATGGCTTATCACCTAATTCAGGGGTTCTGAACCTGTGGATCACGACCCTTTTGGGGGGTCGAACGACTCCCACACAGGGATCGCCTAAGGCCTTCGTAAAACACATTTTTATAAAGTGGGAACGAAAATAATTTTATAGTTGGGGGTCAACCACGACTTGATGAACTTTGTTAAAGGGTCATGGCACTAGGGAGGTTGAGAACCCCTGCCCTAACGCATCTTAAAATCAACCATGCACCATTGTCACAACTTATCTACCAATCAAGATCTGTGGCTTATCTCCTAAGCCATCTTACCATCAACCATGCACCATTGTCCGACGTATCTACCAATCAAAATATGTGGCTTATCCCCTCATCCATCTTACCATCAACCGTGCACCATTGTCACAACTTATCTACCAATCAAAATCTGTGTCTTATCCCATAATCCATCTTACCATTAACCGTGCACCATTGTCACAACTTATCTACCAATCAAAATCTGTGGCTTATCCCCTCATCCATCTTACCATCAACCGTGCACCATTGTCCCAAGCTAACCTACCATCGTAGTCTATTGCTAATCCGTTTGGCCACTTTAGGTCAGTGTCCACCAGAGTTTTCCGGTTGCTGCCGTCGTAGTTGGCAGATTCTATCTTTGGCTTGGCTCCCCAGTCAGTCCAGTACAGTGTTCTACAATGGAGGGTTTCATTGGATTGATCAATGGATGGATTCATACGATGGATCCAATTTATGGATTGAATGGATGGCTTGAATCAATTGATCCAATGAATCAGTTTTAATGGAGGGATTAAAAGGATGGATTTAATGTATGGATTCAGTGGAGGGATTCAAAGGAGGATACAATGAGTGGTTACAATGTAGGGATAAAATGTATGGATTCAGTGGAGGGATTCAAAGGAGGGTACAATGAGTGGTTACAATGTAGGGATAAAATGTATGGATTCAGTGGAGGGATTCAAAGCAGGATACAATGAGTGGTTACAATGTAGGGATAAAATGTATGGATTCAGTGGAGGGATTCATATGATTTCATTCTAACTAACGACTTTGCAGCGAATACGTAATTAAATGGTGTGTAAACTAGGTTTAATACACCATTTGACATAACATTATTATGTCGTGGTTCGTTCACCCCCCCCCCCGCCCCCCGTACTACTCCGTGTAAACAGTGTTGGACCAGTCACGTGTGTAGTGTGCTACATGCGGCTCTGCACTACCGAAGTGTGTTTAGCTTTTCTCGAAGCGTATTATTATCACCAGCAGGGGTGGACTGGGGAGTTCAAGCGGCCCGCCAGGGGTGGACTGGGGAGTTCAAGCGGCCCGCCGGGGGTGGACTGGGGAGTTCAAGCGGCCCGCCGGGGGTGGACTGGGGAGTTCAAGCGGCCCGCCGGGGGTGGACTGGGGAGGTCAAGCGGCCCGCCGGGGGTGGACTGGGGAGTTCAAGCGGCCCGCCGGGGGTGGACTGGGGAGTTCAAGCGGCCCGCCGGGGGTGGACTGGGGAGTTCAAGCGGCCCGCCGGGGGTGGACTGGGGAGTTCAAGCGGCCCGCCGGGGGTGGACTGGGGAGTTCAAGCGGCCCGCCGGGGGTGGACTGGGGAGTTCAAGCGGCCCGCCGGGGGTGGACTGGGGAGTTCAAGCGGCCCGCCGGGGGTGGACTGGGGAGTTCAAGCGGCCCGCCGGGGGTGGACTGGGGAGTTCAAGCGGCCCGCCGGGGGTGGACTGGGGAGTTCAAGCGGCCCGCCGGGGGTGGACTGGGGAGTTCAAGCGGCCCGCCGGGGGTGGACTGGGGAGTTCAAGCGGCCCGCCGGGGGTGGACTGGGGAGTTCAAGCGGCCCGCCGGGGGTGGACTGGGGAGTTCAAGCGGCCCGCCGGGGGTGGACTGGGGAGTTCAAGCGGCCCGCCGGGGGTGGACTGGGGAGTTCAAGCGGCCCGCCGGGGGTGGACTGGGGAGTTCAAGCGGCCCGCCGGGGGTGGACTGGGGAGTTCAAGCGGCCCGCCGGGGGTGGACTGGGGAGTTCAAGCGGCCCGCCGGGGGTGGACTGGGGAGTTCAAGCGGCCCGCCGGGGGTGGACTGGGGAGTTCAAGCGGCCCGCCGGGGGTGGACTGGGGAGTTCAAGCGGCCCGCCGGGGGTGGACTGGGGAGTTCAAGCGGCCCGCCAGGGGTGGACTGGGGAGTTCAAGCGGCCCGCTAGGGGTGGACTGGGGAGTTCAAGCGGCCCGCAGGGGTGGACTGAGGAGTTCAAGCGGCCCGCCAGGGGTGGACTGGGGAGTTCAAGCGGCCCGCCAGGGGTAGACTGGGGAGTTCAAGCGGCCCGGGAAAGAAACAAAAAGCGGCCCTATCTTCATGACTTTTATTTTTATTACATCACCGGTCCTAGCGGCCCAATCGGGAATCTTCCCGATGTCCCGGCAGCCCAGTCCACCCCTGATCACCAGCAAGACGGAGACCACAATTCTGAACGGATCAGATGCCGCACAACACCAGGACGTTAAATCTGGTCTTTGATGTCATGTGAGACAATGAAAATTTTACTTTTATCCCACAGGTTACTTACTTTGACCTGGGGTCAAGGACGATTCCCCTGGGGTTATCGAGGTTTGAGGAGATCACGCGAGAGTAGTTCGTGCCGTCCAGGTTACAGGAACAGATCACGTTGTTGCCGTCATCCGTGAAGAACAGGAGGCGATTGAGCGGGTCAACCACTATCTTGTCGGGTTGGGAATCTGTGTCAGTTGAGGGTGGAATATTGACCCAAAAAAATGATTTTGTACATCAGTGAGACTTGATGGAAATTTTAAGAAATTGCTAACTGAAAGAGCAATATCGCATTGCTAGCAAATCTTGATCTGTGTAACACTGCTAAATTTTATTTACAAATTACTTTCATTTTGTTGCTTCCCCCCCCCCCCCCCTTTTTCTCTTTTCTACATTGTGGCGATTCAATTTTTGAAACCATTTGTTTGTCTACTTTGGATAATCTTAAATCTGAAACAGGTTAACGCTGTTCCAAAAATATGAATGGAACTTAATAAACTGAGACTCACTGATGTCCAGCTGCAGGATGTTCCTGATGTCCGTCCCGTCGTACTTCATGCTCACTATCTGCGCCAGGCGGTCGTCCACGAAGTAGAGGCGTCCCATGCTGGGGTCGTAGTCAAAACTGACAGGGGCGTAGAGCTGGCTCAAGGGGATCGGGGTGAACGACTGCGTCCTGAGGTTCATGCGGAATATCATGCCGCCCACGCCGGTGTCCAGGAGGAAGATGACGTCATCCTCGGGAGTAACTGTTGATGAGTTTAAGCGGAAATCTGTTATAGTGACTTTCTAAGGGAGTCCTACCTCGTTGGTCAGTGACTAGTTTCATCTCAGACTTTTGTATCCTACACCAACTCTCAAAAACATATTTATTATTGATTTCAGTCACATATAAAAGTAAAGACGATTAAAAAAAATATCTCATAACTGTTGATGTCCACATTGCATGATTTGTCTCAAAGTAGATATTCATGTTACTATCCATTGCCAAATTATTTTGAGGAGACCCAAAGCCACATCATACCGAGAGTCGCGGCCACCACCGGCGAATTTTGTGACCCAAAGAGAAGGGGCATGGCGTGTGTGTGTGGATTAGTTTAGTTGGGGGGGGGGGAGGGACAAACCACAACCAAAGGAAAATAGTTTGAAAACAAAAATAAAAAAAAATAGGAAACAAAATTCCCAAAGAGAAGGGGCATGGCGTGTGTGTGTGGATTAGTTTAGTTGGGGGGGGGGGAGGGACAAACCACAACCAAAGGAAAATAGTTTGAAAACAAAAATTAATAACAATAGGAAACAATATTTTAATTGACGTGATCTATGCCGGTGTCCGATCTCAGGTAGAGTCTCACTGCGTTCACCATCACTATGGTACAGGCCGTCCTCAGAGAGAATCTCACTACGCCCACCAACACTATGGTGGTGTCTTTACCCAGGCAGAGTCTCACTACGTCCACCAACCCCATGGTGGTCTTTACCCAGGCAGTCTCACTACGTTCACCAACCCTATGGTGGTATCTTTACCCAGGCAGAGTCTCACTACATCCACCATCCCTATGGTGGTGTCTTTACTCAGGCGAGGTCTCACTACGTCCACCATCACCATGGTGGTGGGTCAAGGTGGGAAAGTAAAGAAAGGCCAGGCATCCAATGGTACTGACCAGACGAACACATGACCCCAGCGTCCTGGTTGTGGATGCAGGTGGTCACGCCCCACTGACCATGCGGGCACTGGTACAGGGTGGACTCGGTCCCCGCGCACGTCACATTGCTCAGCCAGATCCGGTTTTGGCCAGGAATGAACACGCCGCCGTTGATAGACTGGGCGCCATTTCTGAAAGTAATGCCATTAAATATGCCCCATTAAATATGCCCCATTAAATGTGCCCCATTAAATACGCCCCATTAAATATGCCCTATTAAATATTCCCCATTAAATATGCCCAATTAAATATGCCCCATTAAATATGCCCCATTAAATATGCCCCATTAAATATGCCCCATTAAAAATGCCCAGGTTACACAAATAATCCTATTAAATACGCCTGTCTTACACAAACTATCCCATTAAATACACGTATGTTACATACATTACGCAATCCACGTAGTTGTTACCACAGCTAGACCAAACATAATCGTGATAACTTTACAAGATAGAAATGTCTTGTAAAACTTTGTTACACGATAGGATTTGTTAGACAATAGGATTTGTTAGGTTCTAAGGATGTGGTGTGGACACGGTCATTAAAACATGGGGGTCAGTTGGTTACACCGGCACCAAGCTGGCTGGTTTTAAGAGGTCAGACACCACGACAATGTGCCGGCACACAGATAAGTAAACAAATGGATAGTGATGTAAACTTGAAAGAACACACCAAAGAACATTACGTACATGTATATTGTGGAGAATTCGGACCACGACGGGACCACGACGGCGCCGGGGGCGTATCGGACCGCGACGGCGTCGGGGATTGTGAAGACTTCGGATCACGACGGCGCCGGGGGCGTCTGACCAGGGTTACCGGCCGTCTGACCAGGTACAGCCGGCGCCATCTGACCAGGGATCACGATCGAAGGATAAAGCGCCTGTGGCGGTACCGGCAATCTGACCAGGGCATTTCCCTGGGACGACGTTACCCGACTGAGAAAAGGGGCGGCGCAAGTGCAGACCCAGGGACCTATAAATAGGGACCTCTGGACGGAACGAAAGAGAACGCGGCCGGACCGAGAAGCAGATAGCAGGGAGAACTCGGACGGTGTAAGAAGAGGGAGTCAGAGTTTCGAGATGAGAGAAAGTATAAGCGAAGTGTCAGTCTAATAAAGAACAAGATTATAATCATCAGATGTTATCGCCTGAGTTGTTTACTTAGTGAATGCCAGATATAGATGAAGGTTAGCAGAGAGTAAGAAAGGTTTCCTTACAATATATATATAAACAAAATAAACGTTGTGAACCCTGCACTTCGTTGAGGGATGTGTCAGAAAATAAATTATTATTATTTTTTTTTTAAATTTCATAGTTTACTGGGATAGCTCGTAGGCTTTGTTTAAACCAACACATTTCTTTTAGTCATTTAAGCTTGGGGGGAAAATACATTGCTAATACAGCTTTAATAAGATTGTGGATAGGTGATTTTTTTTTTATAATTGTGGATAAGCTGAAATTACTTATAATTGTGAAAAGCTGATCTATTTTTGTAATGTTTTAAAAAAAAAGTAAAGTCAGCGTATTGTAATACATGGGGTAAGCTTTGGTTTATTGTATTGAGATAGGCGCAAGCTAAAACATATTTATATTGAACACAAAAATATAAAGAACCATATTAACCAATAAAATAATATTTTCTTTAAAAAAAAACAAAAAAACACACACATAAAAAAACACACACACACAAAAATAAACCAACGACTTGTCTTTACAGTCAATAAATTATCTTTTTTTTTTCTTCTGTTTCGAAAGTTTAAAAAAATAACAGCAAAAAATCTGCAGTGCACGCCCCCTCCCCATCTCCTCCCCCTTTCCCCCCAATTCTTACCCCTCATATCCGAGCATGTTGCAGACGACTTTGGCGTCATTCGTAGTCCACTGGTCATCGCATATACTGCCCCACTGGCCGTTGAAGTACACCTCCACTGTACCCTCGTAGGCGTTTGAGCCGCTAATGAGCCGGACATACAGGTCAGAGGACGATGGAATGGTCTCTGGGGGCTTTTCAACTGGGGACATAAAGATGCAGAAATTATGGCTGATTTACAGTAGAGACTTAGTGCTTTACACTCATTGTAGTATCTACTAAGAGCTGGTCTTCTTAGTTCTACTGTAATATCTTTTCATTTAAATGATTTGAATTGCATAACCAACATAATTCTCTCTTTTAAAAGGAATTATGAATTGATGGTAAGTGGAAATAGCGCGCAAAATTGAATTCTTGATAACTTCGCTAAATTAGCATTTTAAAACTATCATTGCGTTTGGTGCGTGATATTTTCTTTTCTTATGTTGAACTTGCTCAATTTAAATATGATATAACTAGAATATATGACCCGATGTTATCGGGATAATAATAGCAGGTCCTTAACTATAGTTTCTACTTACAATTTTAAAAAACTCATCACAATTCCTAACTTTAAGAAGATCTATGTAATGATATTTACGTTTTCAACATCATTAAGCTTTGAGACGTATTTATCTGCTAAATATTATACGCCTACCCTACTCCCTTTCACGACCCTAAACTACACTTTTCCCCTCGTAACATGACCTTACATTACCGAATCTAAATTATCACTAATGTTATCACTTTTATCACTGAAGAAGTTAATTAAGGGACGAGTTCTACGCTAGAGAATTACTCTCTTTGTCTCTAAAAATTGTGAAAACAATCTTAAAATTACACAAAAAGAACTCTATAAATGATATAAATATATTTTATATTAAAGGCATTTGATATATTGATTGATGTCTTCATCAAAAATTTGAAACATTATGTTGCCTTATTTTCAAAAATTATACATTATCAATAAAAACGTAAAACAAAGAATTCTTTTATCTAAAGAAGAATCTCGCAACCGTTATCAGAGAATACCACTACTATAGTTTATCATGTTTTTTTTACGATGGTTGTGGTTTAATGCAATGCTATTTGGAAGCGTCTCAATCTAGAGCCGTGAGAATAGTGTTTTTTTTTTTTTAAATTGCTCCCTACATGACGTATTAAGATTAAGTCGCAGCGTAAGACCAGCGTAAAAGATCGCTGTATCTGCAATGGAATGATATCGCAAAGCTCGTTTTAAAACAGTGGTCATGTTTTTATCCTTAAGAATTTCCTTGTTTCCTCTTGTACAGCCCAATATCGATACCAGTCCTTCAATTACTCAATATCGATACGAGCCCCGTATTTACTAAATGTCGATACGAGCTCCTTACTTACTGAATATCGTATCATAAATATAAAAAAAAAAAAAAAAAAAAAAAAAAAACTTTTTAACAAAAAAAAAAAAA
>CAXITT010000052.1:1474874-1518554 GCA_964033795.1 Lymnaea stagnalis | reverse complement strand
AATAATGTTTTTGTTTTGTGTGTGTTTATTACATTGTATGTGAGCATTTTCTTTTTTGTTATTTTTGTATACTATGTGATTGTTATACAAATAAAATCCCCCCCCCCCAATAATCAATTTGACACCAATCTGTCAAATGTTTTCTACAGATTGTCACCTGCATCAGCACAGATATCTGGGTTGCAGTTATCTGTCAGGCAACACCTGGTGCAGAGCGTTGCGTCACGCTTGTGCCTGTCATTCATCGCTGGGCGTGTCTTCGTGTTGCTCCTCTTACCGATGATGCCGTCCCCGTTGCCCAACACGTCACAAAGCTAAGATCAATTTGAAACAGGAAGACATATAAAGTCTACGGCCCAGCGGAAGGTCTACAACAATTTTAAATACTTATAATAACCCTAGTTGTAGAAATTTCGTGCTTAACTCAAGTTCATGGCCTGGAGTTCAATCCCCACCAAAGCCAAGTCAAGTAAAACCATCACCAGCACCCCGGGTGATGGGATTAGTGAACCTTGGATGGAAACTCATCTAAGAGAAGGAAACTCTGAAATCAAACCCGGAGATGGAGTCCCGTAGGCGGATAACATTGACACAATGAAACATTCCGACAACTCCTTCGACGCATGCCACTGGTGCCAAGCTGTATCATCCGCATAGTATGTTTTCGAGTTTTTAAACACGAAAGAAGCCCGAACTCTGTCAGCTGCCTGGGGACCAGAATTTCCCAGGTGCGCGCCTGACATATCAGTCTTCATATCAGTCTGAACACCACTCTATATATCAGTCTCCATATTAGTCTTTATACCAATCTACATATTAATCTGTAAATCAGTCTATATATAACATGATATTTTCATGGTTAAATTAATTTTTGCTAGGCTAAGACTCACCAGTCTTTTCTCGCAGCCCAGGTTGAAGTATTCATGTAGAGCAGCATTCAGTCTCTTCTCAGCAAAGCAGTACTGATGAAATGTCAAGAAAATCAATTGACACTCAAACAAGATAGTTAGGTTGTCAATGAAACTATTTCATTAGAGATGCCCATGGTATTATATTTTTTAAAGTACGTTTCTATGTGTGTTTAATCTTTTACATGAACGAAAAAAACAACAATTTTAAGAACTGATGAGCATATTCAACATTGTGTTTTCTTTATGTTAAATGACAAGGAGTGATTCAGAATGAAATCATGCCCCAATTGTGACAGCAGTGACGGACAAAAGTCAGTGCATAAATCACCAGTTTATACATTCATCTAGCGCCCATCTTACATTCATCTAACCCCCGTCTTACAGCCATCTTAAACCTATCTTAAAGCCACGTTACAACCATCTTACAACCATATTACAGCCATCTTACAACCATCTTACAGCCATCTTGGACCCATCTTACAAAAATTTTACAGCCATATTACACCCATCTTGCAGCCATCTTACATTCATCTTACAGCCATATTACAGCCATCTTACAGCCATCTTACACCCATCTTACAGCCACATTGGACCCATCTTACAACCATCTTACACCCGTCTTACAGCCATTTTACATTCATCTTACAGCAGTATTACACCCATAATACAGGCATCTAACACCCATCTTAAACCCATCTTACAGCTATCTTGGACCTATTTTTACAAACATTTTACACCCATCTTACACCATCTTACACCCATCTTACACCCCTCTTAAATACATATTAAAGCTCTCTTAAAGCCATTTTACACCCATCTTACCCGCACCTTACAGCCATCATACATCCATCTAACAACCATCTTACACCCATCTTACAGGCATCTTATCCCCGTCTTACACCCATCTAACAGCCATCATACACCCATCTTACACCCATCTTACAGGCATCTTATCCCCGTCTTACACCCATCTAACAAACATCTTACACCCATCTTACACCCATCTTACAGCCATCTTGGACCTATTTTAAAAACATTTTACACTCATCTTGCAGCCATCTTACAGCCATCTTACAGCCATCTTAAATGCATTTTAGAGCTCTCTTACAGCCATGTTACTCCTATCTTACACCCATCTTACACCTATCTAACAGCCATTTTACACCCATCTTACCCGCATCTTACAGCCATCATGCGTTCATCTAAGAGCCATCTTACACCCATCTTACACCCATCTTACACCCATCTTACAGGCATCTTACCCCCGTCTTACACCCATCTAACGGCCATCTTACACCCATTTTACAGTCCTCTTACTCCCATCTTACACCCATCTGACACCTATCTAACAGCCATTTTACACCCATCTAACCCGCATCTTACAGCCATCATACATCCATCTAACAGCCATCTTACACCCATCTTACAGCCATCTTGGACCTATTTTACAAACATTTTACACTCATCTTGCAGCCATCTTACAGCCATCTTAAATGCATCTTAAAGCGCTCTTACAGCCATCTTACTCCAATCTTACACCCATCTTACACCTATCTAACCGCAATTTTACACCCATCTTACCCGCATCTTACAGCCATCATACGTCCATCTAACAGCCATCTTACATGCATATTACACCAATCTAACAGCCATTTTACACCAATCTTACCCGCATCTTACAGCCATCATACGTCCATCTAACAGCAATCTTACACGCATATTACACCAATCTAACAGCCATTTTACACCCATCTTACCCGCATCTTACAGCCATCATACATCCATCTAAAAGCCATCTTACCCCTGTCTTACACCCATCTAACAGCCATTATACACCCATCTAACAGTTATCTTACGGCTATCTTATAACCATCTTACACCCCTCCTACAGCCATCTTACACCCATCTTTTAACTATCTTACACCCATCTTTCAACTATCTTACACCCACCTTACCCCATCTTACAGGCATCTCACACCCATCTTACCTCATCTTACAGCCATCTTACAGAAATCTGACACACATAGGTCTCCTTCTTGTATCGCCCCACAGTGTGTACTCACCTCATCGTCTGCACACCGGACAGACGGACATGACTTCGGGTCAGTGACGGCGGCACACTGCGAGCAGCTCAGAGCCTCAACTGGGATACAACATTAGATTCTGTCATTCAAAACGTGCTCAGGCGACAACTGAAACAGCTCCCTGTCATTGGTGCATGAGCCCTAAGGGCACATGCCCCCAATGGCTACCGGGTGTCGAGTGGGTGAATGGATAAAAATGGAAACAACGTCTTGAAAAACATATTCTGTGTTCACGTAAGAGCATGGTTTAGGACTTGTCTGTATGAGACAGCTCAATAAATCTACTTCATGCGCGTTTGATATTCGTTTAATTGTTCCAAAATTATCACAGTATGAAGTCTTCCGTTTCTGACTGATATAAATATTTTTAGAGATCTTAATGAATGCTTACATTTAAGGAACGTTGGAACAAGTATGTGTACTCTTACCTGTCAACAGGTGTGAAATTCCTACAGCAAAAATCACATCTGGAATTTGTTGTTTTATCAAAGATAATGAAAAAAAAACATTTATTTTTTTAACAAGCGGAAAAACTTTATATTTGAAATAAAAGAAAAGTGAAAAAACCTTTAAAAAAAACAAACAAATGATTCATTGAACGTCCTAATGTGTTTTCTCATAGTAAGAGACAGTTACCGTTGTCAGCGTTCAGCATGAGGCAGAGAGGATCATACAAACAAAGGAACATATAGATGGACGACGCATAGACAGACATTTTATAGACACATAGATAGGCAGAAAAATAGACAGATGGATGTGTAGATAGAGTTACCGCACAGCTGATGAGACCATTCCCTCGGTACACCCCACATGCGATAATTTGTTTAAGAATCAGTTAATTGTTGGACTCCCTACTCACATAAAAGCGCCATAGTTTTCACGACAGTTTAGTTGCAAGGAAGTTGATCCATGAAAGAATTTGCGCCAATTAAAATTGTTGTTGACGGCTTAACAACAGTCACATGATACTATCAAAGTATAATTGTTTAAAGGGCGTCACTGTCTTTCTTTGAAACAAAACACCAGCAGCCAGAGGCGGATCGATCAAGCAGAACCCAAAAAAAAAAAAAAAAGAAGAAAATTGGCTTCAAGCAAATCACAACAGACGTAGATTAGAGCAATTCCAATTTTTCTTTTTATTTCATTTTTTCCCCTCTATATCTTGCCAGTATCAACATTTATTAGAGCACCCCCCAATACCAGACTAAGTCTCCACGGAAATTAACATAGACATGATTACAGGTTCCTTCTGTTTCTGGACGTGTTCAAACGCCTTATAAAAATGTGACATGTCAATAACGCAAGGCCGTCCGCTGCCGCCGCTGTCATCATTCAAAGACAGATAGCTTAATGTAACATATTCCAATACAGTGGCCAGGTCTTATCAGTGATCCACTGGACGATCGAGTCTACCGGTGACAATGCTCAAATCGTTTTTTTTAAAATGACAATATTTGGTTTGGACGACGCAATTTCCAATTTCAACTTTATAATGTGTTTATTTCTTAATTGAAAATGTTTTTTTTTTTTTTTGGGGGGGGGGGGGTTTAATCATTAGTTAGTTATTAATAAAATTTTTTATATTGTCAACATTTTAATTACCCTAGGTCTTATCTTTGCGTTGCAACCTAAGATAAGAGACACTTAAAAACCATTATATGTGTGATCAGCCGGCTCTAGAATCTTAGGAATGTTGCACACACACTACCTACTCCGCATGGTTGATTGTCTATCAGCACTAACACTAGCTACTCCACTAGGCTGTGTGTCTATCATCACTAACACTGGCTACCCCGCTAGGTTGTGTAGCTATCAGCACAAACACTAGCTACTCCACTGGGTTGTGCATCTGTCACCACTAACACTAGCTACGCAACTAAGCTGTGTAGTTATCAGCACAAGCTCTAGCTGCTCCACTAGGTTGTGTATCTATCAGGATTAACACTGGCTACTCAACTAGGTTGTGTATCTATCGGCACCTACACTAGCTACTCCACAAGGTTGTGTATCTATCGGCACTAACACTAGCTACTCCACTAGGTTGTGTATCTATCGGCACTAACACTAGCTACTCCACTAGGTTGTGTATCTATCGGCACTAACACTAGCTACTCCACTAGGTTGTGTATCTATCGGCACTAACACTAGCTACTCCACTAGGTTGTGTATCTATCGGCACTAACACTAGCTACTCCACTAGGTTGTGTATCTATCGGCACTAACACTAGCTTCTCCACTAGGTTGTGTATCTATCGGCACTAACACTAGCTACTCCACTAGGTTGTGTATCTATCGGCACTAACACTAGCTACTCCACTAGGTTGTGTATCTATCGGCACTAACACTAGCTTCTCCACTAGGTTGTGTATCTATCGGCACTAACAATAGCTACTCCACAAGGTTGTATATTTATCAGTACTAACACTAGCTACTCCACTAGGTTGTGTATCTATCGGCACTAACACTAGCTACTCCACAAGGTTGTGTATTTATCAGTACTAACACTAGCTTCTCCACTAGGTTGTGTATCTATCGGCACTAACACTAGCTACTCCACAAGGTTGTGTATTTATCAGTACTAACACTAGCTACTCCACTATGTTGTGTATCTATCGGCACTAACACTAGCTACTCCACAAGGTTGTGTATTTATCGGTACTAACACTAGCTTCTCCACTAGGTTGTGTATTTATCAGTACTAACACTAGCTACTCCACTAGGTTGTGTATTTATCAGTACAAACACTAGCTTCTCCACTAGGTTGTGTATCTATCGGCACTAACACTAGCTTCTCCACTAGGTTGTGTATCTATCGGCACCTACACTAGCTACTCCACAAGGTTGTGTATCTATCGGCACCTACACTAGCTACTCCACTAGGTTGTGTATTTATCAGGAGTAACACTAGCTACTCCACTAGGTTGTGTATTTATCAGTACTAACACTAGCTACTCCACTAGATTGTGTATCTATCGGCACCTACACTAGCTACTCCACTAGGTTGTGTATCTATCGGCACCTACACTAGCTACTCCACTAGGGTGTTTTATCTATCGGCACCTACACTAGCTACTCGACTAGGTTGTGTATTTATCAGGATTAACACTAGCTACTCCACTAGGTTGTGTATCTATCGGCACCTACACTAGCTACTCCACTAGGTTGTGTATTTATCAGTACTAACACTAGCTACTCCACTAGGTTGTGTATCTATCGGAACCTACACTAGCTACTCCACTAGGTTGTGTATTTATCAGTACTAACACTAGCTACTCCACTAGGTTGTGTATTTATCAGTACTAACACTAGCTACTCCACTAGGTTGTGTATTTATCAGTACTAACACTAGCTACTCCTAAAGGTTGTGTATTTATCAGTACTAACACTAGCTACTCATCTAGGTTGTGTATTTATCAGTACTAACACTAGCTACTCCACAAGGTTGTGTATTTATCAGTACTAACACTAGCTACTCCACTAGGTTGTGTATTTATCAGTACTAACACTAGCTACTCCACTAGGTTGTGTATTTATCAGTGCTAACACTAGCTACTCCACAAGGTTGTGTATTTATCAGTACAAACACTAGCTTCTCCACTAGGTTGTGTATCTATCGGCACTAACACTAGCTACTCCCCAAGGTTGTGTATTTATCAGTACTAACACTAGCTACTCCACTAGGTTGTGTATCTATCGGCACTAACACTAGCTTCTCCACTAGGTTGTGTATCTATCGGCACTAACACTAGCTACTCCACTAGGTTGTGTATTTATCAGTACAAACACTAGCTACTCCATTAGGTTGTATATCTATCGGCGCTAACACTAGCTACTCCACTAGGTGGTGTATTTATCAGTACAAACACTAGCTACTCCACTAGGTTGTGTATTTATCAGTACAAACACTAGCTTCTCAACTAGGTTGTGTATCTATCGGCACTAACACTAGCTACTCCACTAGGTTGTGTATTTATCAGTACTAACACTAGCTTCTCCACTAGGTTGTGTATTTATCAGTACTAACACTAGCTTCTCCACTAGGTTGTGTATCTATCGGCACTAACACTAGCTACTCCACTAGGTTGTGTATTTATCAGTACTAACACTAGCTACTTTACTAGGTTGTGTATTTATCAGTACTAACACTAGCTACTCCACTAGGTTGTGTATCTATCAGTACTAACACTAGCTACTCCACTAGGTTGTGTATCTATCAGTACTAACACTAGCTTCTCCACTAGGTTGTGTATTTATCAGTACTAACACTAGCTACTCCACTAGGTTGTGTATTTATCAGTACAAACACTAGCTTCTCCACTAGGTTGTGTATTTATCATTACAAACACTAGCTTCTCCACTAGGTTGTGTATCTATCGGCACTAACACTAGCTACTCCACAAGGTTGTGTATTTATCAGTACAAACACTAGCTACTCCACTAGGTTGTGTATCTATCGGCACTAACACTAGCTACTCCACTAGGTTGTGTATTTATCAGTACAAACACATGCTACTCCACTAGGTTGTGTATCTATCGGCACCTACACTAGCTACTCCACTAGGTTGTGTATCTATCGGCACTAACCCATGCTACTCCACTAGGTTGTGTATCTATCGGCACTAACACTAGCTACTCCACTAGGTTGTTTTTTTATCAGTACAAACACTAGCTTCTCCATTAGGTTATATATCTATCAGTACAAACACTAGCTTCTCCACTAGGTTATTTATTTATCAGTACAAACACTAGCTTCTCAAATAGGTTGTGTATTTATCATTACAAATACTAGCTTCTCCTCTTGGTTGTGTATCTATCGGCACTAACACTAGCTACTCCATTAGGTTGTGTATCTATCGGCACTAACACTAGCTTCTCCACAAGGTTGTGTATTTATCAGTACAAACACTAGCTTCTCCACTAGGTTGTGTATCTATCGGCACTAACACTAGCTACTCCACAAGGTTGTGTATTTATCAGTACAAAAACTAGCTACTCCACTAGGTTGTGTATCTATCGGCACCTACACTAGCTACTCCACTAGGTTGTGTATCTATCGGCACTAACACTAGCTACTCCACAAGGTTGTGTATTTATCAGTACAAACACTAGCTACTCCACTAGGTTGTGTATCTATCGGCACTAACACTAGCTACTCCACAAGGTTGTGTATTTATCAGGATTAACACTAGCTACTCCACTAGGTTGTGTATCTATCGGCACTAACACTAGCTTCTCCACTAGGTTGTGTATCTATCAGGATTAACACTAGCTACTCCACAAGATTGTTTATTTATCAGTACTAACACTAGCTTCTCCACTAGGTTGTGTAATTATCAGTACTAACACTAGCTTCTCCACTAGGTTGTGTATCTATCGGCACTAACACTAGCTTCTCCACTAGGTTTTGTATCTATCGGCACTAACACTAGCTTCTCCACTAGGTTTTGTATCTATCGGCACTAACACTAGCTACTCAACTAGGTTGTGTATTTATCAGTACTAACACTAGCTTCTCCACTAGGTTTTGTATCTATCGGCACTAACACTAGCTACTCAACTAGGTTGTGTATTTATCAGTACTAACACTAGCTTCTCCACTAGGTTGTGTATCTATCGGCACCTACACTAGCTACTCCACTAGGTTGTGTATTTATCAGTACTAACACTAGCTTCACCACTAGGTTGTGTATCTATCGGCACTAACACTAGCTTCTCCACTAGGTTGTGTATCTATCGGCACTAACACTAGCTACTCAACTAGGTTGTGTATTTATCAGTACTAACACTAGCTTCTCCACTAGGTTGTGTATCTATCGGCACTAACACTAGCTTCTCCACTAGGTTTTGTATCTATCGGCACAAACACTAGCTTCTCCACTAGGTTTTGTATCTATAGGCACCTACACTAGCTACTCAACGAGGTTGTGTATTTATCAGTACTAACACTAGCTTCTCCACTAGGTTTTGTATCTATTGGCACTAACACTAGTTTCTCCACTAGGTTGTGTATCTATCGGCACTAACACTAGCTACTCAACTAGGTTGTGTATCTATCAGTACTAACACTAGCTTCTCCACTAGGTTGTGTATCTATCGGAACTAACACTAGCTTCTATACTAGGTTGTGTATCTGTCGGCACTAACACTAGCTTCTCCACTAGTTTGTGTATCTATTGGCACTAACACTAGCTTCTCCACTAGGTTGTGTATCTATCGGCACTAACACTAGCTTCTCCACTAGGTTTTGTATCTATCGGCACTAACACTAGCTACTCCCCTAGGTTGTGTATTTATCAGTACTAACACTAGCTACTCCACTAGGTTGTGTATTTATCAGTACTAACACTAGCTTCTCCACTAGGTTTTGTATCTATTGGCACTAACACTAGTTTCTCCACTAGGTTGTGTATCTATCGGCACTAACACTAGCTACTCAACTAGGTTGTGTATCTATCAGTACTAACACTAGCTTCTCCACTAGGTTGTGTATCTATCGGCACTAACACTAGCTTCTATACTAGGTTGTGTATCTGTCGGCACTAACACTAGCTTCTCCACTAGTTTGTGTATCTATCGGCACTAACACTAGCTTCTCCACTAGTTTTTGTATCTATCGGCACTAACACTAGCTTCTCCACTAGTTTGTGTATCTATCGGCACTAACACTAGCTTCTCCACTAGTTTTTGTATCTATCGGCACTAACACTAGCTTCTCCACTAGGTTTTGTATCTATCGGCACTAACACTAGCTACTCAAATAGGTTGTGTATTTATCAGGACTAACACTGGCTTCTTCACTAGGTTTTGTATCTATCGGCACTAACACTAGCTACTCAACTAGGTTGTGTATTTATCAGGACTAACACTGGCTTCTTCACTAGTTAGTGAATAGATCATCACCAAAAATGACGACGAGCGTCAGCTGTATTGTCATTGCTTTAGTGAAGAAGGGCAGACATTGACTGAACTGTTGGCTCTTGAGTAAAAGTGGGAGGCGTCCTGGGAACCATCCACTGCAAAGTATTTCAGAATCAAAAGGTGCAATTTGGAGTATACCTGATTTCAGTGTTTCTCTTGGACCAGAGCATCTGGGGAAGAAATTTGTTTACTCGTCAGTGGGAGACATTATGGCATCCAGTGCCATAAATAAACTGAATTGACCCGAAGGTTGTGGCTTGCCCAAGGGTGATCATTTGTCACAAGGTTATATTCAATCCTGTAACATTTATCAGCGTGGGGGAGGGGGTAGAATTTGAGAGTGCTGAAGACCGTCGCAAATATTCAATATGCAGGTCGGCCTGTTGGCGCCTACTTGATTTTAATATTTCTTTCAGACAATTTTTGTGCGAAACGCTAAAATTAGTCATAATTAGGAATATCTCTTACCTGCTTCAGCCCAACATGAACTAAATACATTCGAATTGAGGCGTCCGTGCGGGTATGCATTTTATCCAGCTTAATATCGTCTATTTCATCTTTATAGTCCCTAATAAATATTTGATACATTAAAAATAAAGCAATACATTTTAGCTAATACTTAATATTAGGTTTTGGAACTTTCTACACTCGGAGAGCAACGGAAGAAACACTAGAATTAAAACAAATGTTGGTGTCACTCAACCTTAGAAACATCTTGTGGGCTCAGCAATGCCTACACCTGCTTTGGGCCTCGGATAATTTAGGGCCTTAAGATGTGATGTGGATATTGTCTTATATTTAATCTTTCAGTGCTAGGTGGGGGGGGGGGAGGACAAAACCAAAAAAAAAAATTGGCAAAAAGGGACCTTGAAAAGTCGAGCGACAACTCTGCTTGTCTTAGTTGTGTTATGTGAATATTTTTGTGACATTCCTAATAAATAGTGTGTAGCTTTCATTTAAAAATAAAACATAAAACCTCGTTGGTTGTTATCCACATAGTAAAGTAATGAATTGGAAAAAAAAAAAACACGGTTCCATAACACAAACACACACACACACAAAAACAACAAAAAACACAAAAACACTGCTAACATCATTTGATAGGTTTAAAATAAATGAAAACAAAAACCAAACAATTATAATAATCAACTTACGTCAAATAATGAACTTTGATACAGATTTCCATGTTTGACCATATTCAAAAAAGAAAAGGAGAAAAAAAAAACAAACTTTTAAGTAAAAAGGTCTGTGCATTTTTACGGCTAAATCTGTCATTTATTTTTAAAAATCATTTGTATGTAAACGGAATTATTATGTAAAGAAGACATGAATTGTTTACAAAATAGTAGACATTTCCCAAAATTCAATTTATTTAATTTTTTTTATTTTTCATATAAAACTACTGGTTCACATGTCATCTGTGGCGCCCAGAGGCGTAGCGATTGGGGGGGGGGGGCAGGGGGACATTTTTCCCCAGGCGCAAGCTAGTTAGGGGCGCCAAAAGTGTGATTTGATATTATTTTATTGATGAAAATAATGGGTTTTACAGTTGAAAAAAAGAAAAGGGTTTTCATATAAAACTACTGGTTCACATGTCATCTGTGGCGCCCAGAGGCGTAGCGATTGGGGGGGGGGGGCAGGGGGACATATGTCCCCAGGCGCAAGCTAGTTAGGGGCGCCAAAAATGTGATTTGATATTATTTTATTGATGAAAATAATGGGTTTTACAGTTGAAAAAAAGAAAAGGGGGCGCTTTAAAATTGATTTTGTCCCCGGGCGCGAATCTTGTCCCGGGCGCCAAACACCCTCGCTACGCCAAAGGTGGCGCCTCAACGTTCCAAGGACTAAGGGACATGAGGATGAGTAACTTTTTTTTCCCCAGATAAATTGAACATTGCCACTTAGATAAAATTTAAAACATTTCCCCCAGAAAACACACATAATTTATTTGTAATTGACATATTATGAATAAGAATTAATTTATTATAAAATATGTATTTAAAAAAAAATGAAATGGCATGATAATCGAAATGCTAGTTTATCTCCATTCCTCTCTGTCTTCGGCACTACGCACAGCAACGCCCAGTGTTTTACTCCTGTCCACTCTCTGATGTTATCCTCCCATCTTTTTTCTTTGTCTTCCTCTTCTTCTCCCTCCTCTTGTGGTGCCCTGCAATATTTCTTTGGCAAGCCCTTGTTTCCTTGTTACGTGGCCGTGCCATTGTAGTTTGCGTTTTTCCACACCCACCAGTCACCGTACTCCCCAATCGCCTTGACCGAACCCTTTCTTTCACTGTATCATTGGAGATAGGGTCCCTATGGCAGATGCCTACAATGCTTCTGAAGCTTCTCATCTCCATCTCATAATAGTTCACATGTCATCTGTGGCGCCCCAACGGTCCAAGGACTAAGGGACATGATGATGATGATGATGATGATGATGATGATGATGATAGATTCTTATCTTGAAATTTAAAGAAAAAAACAATCCTTGCAAACACACGCGGCAGTTTGCTTTCAATTCTAATATTAAAAAGACAAAAGCTGGTGCAAATTAATAAATATTGACTAAATAATTTTTTAAACCTCTGTTTTTTCAGGAAACTTTGGTACAAACGTAGCACGTTAAAAAACCACATACTTTTTCGATATAATAATTAATTTAATTTGCTCTATTTGTATGCGCCCGTTAAATTCTTACTTGAAAAAAAACAACAATATATTTCAATTTTTTAAGTTTCCATTTTATGTAACTCAACATTCCTGGAAGCGAGTACATTAATAGTTATGCCAAAAAAAATATAAAGGCTAATCTTATCTTATTAATCACACCTAGCCATACTTTAAAAGAAATGCTTCTGTAATTAAATATAGTTTAGAACATAGAATGCGCATATTTGATACTTGGAAAGAAATATTATTAGAATTAATAATAATAATAATAAAGTGTATTTCAAAAACACGCTTCATCCCCAAAGGCTCGAAGCGCGGTACAAGAGTAAAAAATCTATAATTTACCACATTTAAAACAAACGCAACACTACAAAAACTAATTACAAGCATACAATATCAAAGTCTTTCAACCCATTTCAACCGTGAGCAACACAGGTAATATGCATTAAATTGAAAATATGGTAGACAATCATCCCAGAAGGTGTTTGCGAAATAAATTGTAGTCCTTGATCTTGGTGTAAAGCTATTTAAAATGGAATGATGATAAAGCCTTAAAAATGTGTGAATTTGAACAAAAAATACCGATCTTTGATAACAGCGGGAAGTAAGACCTCGCCTTATAAGCAGAAGAGGTCAGTAAGATGTTTTAAATCGAATACTATAATCTTTGAACCAGATTAGCCTTAAATAGACGGATCATCAAATACATCGAGAGAAGAGTTATTTAATAGATTCCACGAATTGTAATAGGATAAGGCATCAGTTACTATTCTTTTTCAAACTATTTAAAACTGACAATTTTTTGTTATTAATTTTAAAAATATATAATCGTTCTATAGTTTTTTTAAACTAATTTTGCTCGAGGGGGGGGGGCCTGCCCCCAGAGAGATGCCTGAAAGAAACCCTGATAATCTGGTGGGCATAGCACAAAATACGGCCCGCGGGCCGCATGCAACTTACAAGTATCAACTTTGCTTCCCACGAAGTAATTAAAGTTTCTTAATTCTTATTATTTCTTAATAGCTTTCCTGTCTGTCCTATTTTTTATTTGGCCCGCACAATTCCTGTCCTATTTTCATTAGGGCCGCACGAGTTTTTAATAAAGTATTACGGCCCGCCTTACATTTTGAGTTGTGCAGGCCTGTAATAGGGTAATAGCGTGAGCTGTCAATTTAGGACCAACTAACACATCTAATGAAGCAAATCAAGTGAACTGACAATCTAGGACCAACTAACACATCTAATGAAGCAAATCAAGTGAACTGACAATCTAGGACCAACTAACACATCTAATGAAGCAAATCAAGTGAACTGACAATCTAGGACCAACTAACACATCTAATGAAGCAAATCAAGTGAACTGACAATCTAGGACCAACTAACACATCTAATGAAGCAAATCAAGTGAACTGACAATCTAGGACCAACTAACACATCTAATGAAGCAAATCAAGTGAACTGACAATCTAGGACCAACTAACACATCTAATGAAGCAAATCAAGTGAGCTGACAATCTAGGACCAACTAACACATCTAATGAAGCAAATCAAGTGAACTGACAATCTAGGATCAACAAATGGAACTGATAGAGTCAAGGTCATGAAATCATCACGAAGTCTGTGCGTTTTGTATTGGTGACGAACGGAGCGTGTGAGCGAATGTGAACTATTTTCAAGTCTCAGGTTAGACCATTCGGCCATCCATTTGGTGGTCTGGAGTTCAATGCCAGCCAAAGGCCAGTCAAGCAAAAACATCACCCCGGGTGGATGAGACTCGTTAACCTTGGTCGGCAACTCATCTAAGAGAAGGAAACTCTGAATTCAAACCCGGAGTTGGAGTCCCGTAAGGCGCATACAATGACAATTCCTGCATCCGTACCCATCCCTGGTCGTCTTGACGTAGAGTCTTGCCACTGGATATGGTGGGCCCGGACGAGAGAGTGAGGTTGACGCCGCGCAACCCTCTCCTCACGTTAAACAAAAGTCACCCGCGCAAGTCATCAGTCACCAGACGACTCGACGGTCCTAGTCGATCTTCGACGGACGAATTATAATAATTTTCAAGTCACGGGCGAGGGCAAGCTTGAGTCACGAGGGCATGAAATTTTAGGCTTATAAAAGGGGAGGTAAACTTTTGAGCGGGGCAGTCTTTGGTTCATGGAGATAGAGGGAACTGTGATCATTGAGTTAGTGTATGAGATAGGGCGAGCGACAGCAAGACGTGTTGTTGTCACCGTGATATGTTTTGCTGCTGGGAATGTTGACCTACACATGATTGATGTTACAAATTAACTGTGAACTTGATGGCTGTTGTAATGCTGTCCTAAACAAACGACATATGGACCATGAAGCTTTTTGTTGATTGAATTAAACTGGCTTTGGTACGTTGTGTGACAAGGATTTCCCGCCATCTCAACAGTGGCCAGAAGCATACAACCCATGACAAGCCAAACTATTTGACATAGGAACTCCTCGCCCGTTTTACTCATTAAAAAATACGTTCTGTCATCTAAAATTTACATCACTGACTGAAGATAGTAAAATCGTCTCTTAGCATCCTGACAGAAGACTTGTTAAAATAGAATCTTCACTCCCTAACTTAAGATTTTTTATAACTAAGTGACAGAATATTTTTAATCAAATCTTCACTCCCTGAAAGAAGTCTTTTTATATAAAACATTTACACACTGACAGATTATTTTTATAATCAACTCTTTACTCACTGAAAGATTTCTTTTATAATCGACTCTTTAATCACTGACAGATTACTTTGATAATCGACTCTTTACACACTGAAAGATCACTTTTATAATCAACTCTTTACACACTGACAGATTACTTTTATAATCAACTCTTTACTCACTGAAAGATTTCTTTTATAATCGACTCTTTAATCACTGACATATTACTTTTATAATCGACTCTTCACTCACTGACAGATTACTTTTAAAATCGATTCTTTACTCACTGACAGATTACTTTTATAATCGAAGCTTTACTCACTGACAGATTACTTTTATAATCGACTCTTTAATCACTGACATATTACTTTGATAATCGACTCTTTACACATTGACAGATCACTTTTATAATCAACTCTTTACACACTGACAGATTACTTTTATAATCGACTCTTTACTCACTGACAGACTACTTTATAATCGACTCTTTACTCACTGACAGTAGAGGGCGCATTCTGTCTCATCAGAAGGTTCTCCTGGCATAACTTCCGACAGAGAGAATGAACATGCCATCAGCTCACTGCAGGAATTCATTTGCTTGGAGAGTAGGTGTTTCCTGATCAAGCTACATTCTATGAAATATACAAAAACACAAAATCAGAGTGGGTCAATTAGGGATTAAATATTGCAGTATCATTAATCTCTATTTGGATACTTTCAATATACCAAAACCAATACAATACAATTTATTACATTATTGAATTATGTCTTAACAAATCGATCGCTGGTGGTAATAATTTTGAATTACTTAAAAATTACCACTTTTTAATATTAAAACAAATATTTATATATGACAATACACTTTTCTTCATTTTATTTTTTAAATTTAATTGTATGGCATCTTTCCGTCTGCGGGAGACGATAGATTATCTTTATTGCTTGCAGCTCTTGGTGTGGCTGGTGAGACTAATCCTTGAATTGCAGTCTCTGTTACATTTCCCTCACACAAACGAGGTGGAGCAGTATTTACCGGCCTTCCTCCTCACTCTTTTTGCAGCTGTTTCCGCCCTGTTTTGCTCCCCGGCATGTAGTGATCCTGGCTTCACGATATCCCGCCATGAGGATCGATCCTCTGCCAGCTCCTCCCAGACTGAGATGTCGATGTTGGCCGACATCATGTCTCTTTTGCATACGTCTAAGTATCTCAGACGAGGCCGTCCAACTGACCTTTTCGCTGTCGCCAGCTCGCTGTTTAGAACGTCCTTTGGTATGCGACCAGATTGCATTCGCTTGACGTGTCCAAGCCAGCGGAGGCGTCTTTGGATTAACATGGCTGGGACTCTACACATGTTTGTTTGGGACAGGACATCAGTGTTTGGGACTTTGTCCTGCCATTTGATGTCAAGGATGTTGCGCAGGCATCTGAGCTGGAAGCCATTGAGCTTTCTTTCATGGTTAGAGTATGTGGTCCACGACTCGCATCCATACAGGAGTGTGCTTAGTATGCAGGCCTGGTACACCTGCAGCTTAGATCTTGTTGTTAGTTTGGCGTTTGACCGGACTCTATTCTTCAGTCGGGCCACAACAGTTCCAGCCTTCCCTATATTTCCACTTATCTCATCCTATATTTAGAGGGTGCTCGATATGTTGGATCCCAGATATGTGAAACTGTCAACAGTATCCAAGTCGTAGTCGTCGATGGTGATCGTGGGGAGGGAGTCAACGCCCTGTGCCATAATGTTAGTTTTATTTAGGCTAATTGTCAGGCCAAACTCTTTGCAGGCAGTGGATAGGCTGGATACGAGGCTCTGCAGGCTGTCTGCTGTATGAGATACCAAAGCGGCATCGTCCGCAAACAAGAACTCCCGCAGCAAGACCTTTCTTGTTTTAGTCTTAGCTCTAAGGCGGGCAATGTTGAATAATTTGCCGTCATCTCTAGTGTGGATGTATATCCCCTCGCTGTTGTTCTGAAAGGCATACTGGAGTAGGATGGAGAAAAAGATTGTAAATAAAGTAGGAGCCAGCTCGCAACCTTTCTTTACTCCACTACTCACTGGAAAAGCTTCTGAGGCGGCACCGTTATAGCACACTGTGCCCTGCATGTTTTCGTGGAACTGCTTGATGATGTTAAGCAGTCGTGTAGGGCAGCCTATCTTTTTCAGGATCTGAAACAGGCCGCTTCTGTTGACAATTTGTATTAACAATTTTTATGTGATGCATAGAGCGCTCTTTTTGGAACTTAGCCCCCAGTTCGCATTTCAGAAAGATACACAACCTTCAATTTTGTTTATTCATTTAAATGAAAATGTATTTACTCTAACTTTAACCTAGACATATTTAAGTTCAGACATATTTGACGGCACCCTTTCGTTCTCTGGTCTGCGAACATCTTGAAAACGAGCTTAGACAATCCGAACGCAATTCCTGCAGACATATAAATGCTATCAAGTCATGACAAAACATGGCAGCAAAAGACAAGCCTGGGATGGTTTTAAACTTTTTCAGGCCCTTCGAAAATAAACACAGCCTTGTATCTTGTTTAAACGAGATGGTTACTGCCCCTTTGTACAGTCAGAGTTCTTTCTCTTCCTGTTATAGCTGAGCATCCTGTTAAGGCCGAGGTCTTTTTTTTTTTTTTACAATTAGCAATTAGCCAACTTCCAATGTTTAGACATGTTAGCATTTGCTTGTCTGAACCAACAATCCATTGTATTGGTATGCAAATAAATTATTTTTTCCCTCAAAACGTTACATAACATTATTTATTTTTTCCACATACATTCTAGTCGCATTTATCATTTTGGGTTCAATAAGAAATTGTAATAAATAACTCTGTGCATTTGCTGTTCTGTAAAATTAAAACCAATCTTGACATAAGTATCAATTTTATCTCCTTGGGGCTTGTCATTGGACCACCTGATATCTGCTTCTTGAAGATTGCTAGAGGCGTCCGCTCTCTCAGGTTGCAAGGGATTCAATGTGAAGTTCATCAGATTTCTTTGACTCTTAATGGTTTACCAACTGTGCTTTTTTAAATTCTAACTTCTTTCCCCAGATTTATTTCGTAACCATTCTTGATCCTATACAATGGACTAAGTCGTTACACCAACCCCGTTGGCGGATTGAAAATTATCCCAGACGTTATATATATCTCGCACACATAAAATATAATTGACTTCGACTTAAAATCCGTGCCCTGGTTGAAACCTAATCAACTCTTAATTTAAGCCAGCGATAATGGTTTAACATTTACGTCCACCCCAGTTTCTGTCTAACCACCCTTTTCCCGGGACAAACAAACCTGCACCCCATCGACTTATCGGACTCTTTTGTATGTGTTATTGCAAATAAAATGTAAGGGTGACTCTAAGATTTGCATGGCCATTGTTCCGGTTACATTAAAAAAACACTTTTACATGTTGGGAATTCCTGAATATCTAAATAGTTTTTATTAGATCTGATGCTTGTTTGCAATATATTGTTTGAATGAACAATTTTCAAGAGATCTTTCGGGAGATTTTTCTGATGCTTATATTACTGGTAACAATGGGATTTTTAATGAAAATAAAACTTATAACTTAGTTATTTTATCAGATCGCATGTGACGGTCATGAACAGACTGCAGCACAGGGTCTCGGTCCCAGTTCCCTTTTCACAGTTATTGATTTGCTCAGTGCAGTAGACGAGAAAGGAGCAGTAGGCCTGCATACCATTGACAAAATCCAAGGTGTCTCCGCGCCTATCGAATAGATGCAGAGATATTATTGAAAGATCAATTAGCTCAAACTGTCCTCCGAAAGATCTAGTAGAGCACGCAGTGTCTTTGATAGATTTAGTAGAGGAACGAGCATGTACTGTCCTCTGGTAGATAAGGTAGAGCAATTATCACCAGCTATCCTCTGATATGAAAAGAAAGTGCAGCTAGCACATTCTGTCCTCTGATAGATAAGGTAGAGCAATTATCACCAGCTATCCTCTGATATAAAAAGAAAGTGTAACTAGCACATTCTGTCCTCTGATAGATCTAGAAGTGAACTAACACAAATTTTCCTCTGAACGATTTAGTAAAGCAAATAGCACCTGTTGTCCTCTAAAAGATATAGTGGTGCAGCTAGCACTTACTGTCTACTGAAAGATCAAGTAGTGCAACTGGAACCAACCGTCATCTTTTAGATCTAGTAGTGCAACTAGTCTGTCTTCTGATAGATCGAGAGGAATAACTAGCATAAACTGTCTCCTGTTAAATCTTGTGAGGCAACAAGTACTTACTGTTCACTGATAGATGTAGTAGAGCAACTAGTACAGCAACTAGAACTAATTATGCACTGATAGATTCAATATAAAAACTAGCGCATAATTTCCTTTTACAGAACAAGCAAAACAACAAGAACGAATTGTCTTCTGGTAGATCTAGCAGAGAAACTAGCACGAATTATTCTCTGATAGATCAAGTAGATCAAGCAACACAACTATGCTTTGATAGATCTAGTAGAGCAAATAACATGATTTATGCACTGAAAGATCTAGCAGAGCTACTAACATCAATTTTCTCTGATTATTCTATTAGAACTACCAACACCAAATATTTTCTTTCTGTTAGATCTGGTAGAGCAATTAACATCAGCTATGCTGTGATAGATCTAGCAGAGCTACAAACACCAACTATGCTCGTATAGATCTAGCAGAGCAACTAACACCGAATATGTTCTGATACAATCTAGTAGAGCTACTAACACCAATTGTGCTCTGATACAATCTAGTAGAGTTACTCACACCAACTATGCTCTGTTAGATCAAGTATAGCAACTAACACCATAGCATAGTTATGTTAGAGCAACAAACACAAAATATGCTCGTATAGATCTAGCAGAGAACCGAACACCGAATATGCTCTGATAGATCTAGCAGGGCTACTAACACCAATTGTGCACTGATACAATCTAGTAGAGCTACCAACACGAACTATGCACTGAAAAATAACATCAATTTTCTCTGATTATTCTATTAGAGCTACTAACACCCAACATTTTCTATTAGATCTGTTAGAGCAATTAACATCAACTATGCTTTAAGGGATCTAGCAGAGCTACTAACACCACATATTCTCTGATAGATCTAGTAGAGCTAATAACACCATTTATGCTCTGATAGATCTGGTAGGGAAATTAACACAAACTGTGCACTGATGGATCTAGCGAGCTACTAACATCAATCAAGCTATGATTGATCTAGCAGAACTAATACCAATTATGGTCTGATAGATTAATTGGGCTACTAAGACCACTTATTTTCTGATAGATCTAGTATCTCAAATAACACCGACTGTGATAGACCATTTAGAGCAATTAGCACCAAATATGCTCTGATACATCAATCTATTAAAGCAAAGAAGGTTTTACTATCTTCGCTAGATCTATCAGAGCATCTGTTAAAAATCTGGCAATTTAGACAATTCATAAAAAAATTTATTAAAAAAAAAATATTTAGGCTTAAAAATGAGAAGCAAATGACACACACACACACTACATGATATTAATTAGTATTTAAAACCAATGATACTTAAATAAGGAATACAAATTTAAAGGTATTTATTTCAGAAATATTTTAATGAAGAAAGGAATTTAAAAAATGACATCATTAATTTTATTGGTTTTTATATATTCCAATTTTTTTTGTTTTTATAATTGGTATTTAATTTTTGCCGCTGTTGTCACTTATGAGCTGCTTAATGCTTCAGACTTTTGTTTCCATCCAAGAGTGCGGAGATGGCTTCATCGAAGCGACCTGTCAGAATGTACATTTTAATAATATATATGGAACTAGATTTCAACAGCAGATGGAACAATTTTGGTCACACATTTAATGTAAGCCAAATAGGCATAGGGAGAAAAATTGGAAGTTGTCTAAACAGAATGTAATCTCAGAAAATATTTGTAAATATGTTTTTTAAGGACATGACAATAATTTTGTTATACATAACATGTAACGAGTACATTTATTGAGACCCGTAAGAAAAGTTAGGATAAGAAATTTCTTACTTAAAGGAGGAAAGAACTCTTAATGAAAAGAGTGACTTAAAAAATAAGAATAATTATTTTCAATATGAAAGTTTCGATGAAGTGAACTCAAATATTGTTTGAATAAAACAAATCAGACGTTGGTTTATTCACACGCATGTCTAGAGTGGAAAATAACAAAACTTTTCATTTAGAAGGGGCTTGAAGGAACTCCCATAAGTCATGTTGAAGTATCTACCATGTGCGGCACCACACGTGGCGTTATAGGCATCGATTTCGCAGTTTATGAATTTAATCCAGATGCTATAGATAATTATGTTGACATGTCAATAAATGAGTAAGATCATATATTAAGCTTTGACTGCATCTCTCGGGATATAATTAAAACAAAGTAAGTCATGTCGTAAGTATGTCTGAAATTTACAATCTTAGGAGAAAAACGTTGAAACAGAATTGCATCTTCGGAATATGACAGTGTGCCCCGTTTGTAAAAGAAATTGTTCACTCGTTGATGTAAAACTTTATTCTGGAAGTTAGCAAGAGATACTCTTTTTTTTCCAAAAAAACTTTTTTTTGCAATTCATGAAATGGTGTTGTCTGCCCTTTCTGATTTCTTACTTAAATTGTTCATCACTTTCTTAGCAGGGTCAAAAGTAATACAATTCAATGTGATATGGACAGGTCAACGGTTTACATAACTCCTTGAACCATAACAAAGGTCATTTTATTTGATTTTAGTTTATTTTGTTGTTCACTCAGTTTTGTTCGGTGAAGAAGGCTTTTCGCCGATTCATTCATTGTTCCGTTTTGTCTTTTGTTCTAGGTATTTCCCCTGTCTTGTGTGTGTTACTTACCTGACAAGGTAGAGCGAAGAATGAGCGGTATCATTGTTTCTATGGAAACGTATCATTATCACGTGATTCTGCATTTCCTTTCAAAGTAAAACGATTAAAAAGTAATTCATGGGACGATTTGAGTGGAAGAAACAAAAGATCTGAATATTTTTTTATAAAAAGTCTAAACTTACGGGCATTGATTGTAAACCATCCATTCTTCATCAGTTGGAACTGAATCATACGCATTCAAGTACTCTTCACTGAATTGATCTGTGCAATTTTTTAAGAGCATTCTGACTTCCCGAGCCTCGGTGGTGCCATTATAACACCTAGACTCATTGTTGGCTAAGGTGACTGTGAATTAGTTGAAAAAGACGAAGGCTCAAATCAAATATACACATTTGAAGTGTTTACACATTTATTTATTATTTAAAATTGTTATATTGAAAATTCTAAGTGAATTTTTTTTTTGTACCATATCTCTGATATAAACACATTATTATTTAATATGTATATCATTCATTAAAGAATGGGACAAAGGACATCGATTACAAAGAAATCTGTCAAAACATTAATGTATCAAACCTACTTGCTCTGCCTTCAGGTGTACAGATGCTTTTAGCCAATTCAATCCATCCCTCTCGTATCAGGGTTACACTTCGGTTCTAGCACTAGGACTCGTGGGCATAATAACATGAATTGAAATGCTGGAACTCTCTGTAAAGAAGAAATCATATATCTGTGTTAAAAAAACATTGCGGAGAGCCATGGATAAATGCGAATGGAAGGATGTGGTTGAGTAGGCCAGGGCCCTACATGGGCTGTTGTGCCACTGACGTTGATGTCTGAATGGAAGGATGTGGTTAAGTAGGCCAGGGCCCTACATGGGCTGTTGTGCCACTGATGTTGATGTCTGATTGGAAGGATGTGGTTGAGTAGGCCAGCGCCCTACATGGGCTGGTGTGCCACTGATGTTGATGTCTGAATGGAAGGATGTGGTTGAGTAGGCCAGAGCCCTACATGGGCTGGTGTGCCACTGATGTTGATGTCTGAATGTGGTGGAGTAGGCCAGAGCCCTACATGGGCTGTTGTGCCACTGATGTTGATGTCTGAATGTGGTTTGAGTAGACCAGAGCCCTACATGGGCTGTTGTGCCTCGCATGTTGATGTCTGAATGTGGTGGAGTAGGCCAGAACCCTACATGGGCTGTTGTGCTACTGATGTTGATGTCTGAATGTGGTGGAGTAAGCCAGAGCCCTACATGGGCTGTTGTGCCACTGATGTTGATGTCTGAATGTAGTGGAATATTCCAGATCCCTACATGGGCTGTTGTGCCACTGATGTTTATGTCTGAATGTGGTGGAGTTGGCCAGAGCCCTAATGATGATAAATGTGGTGGAGTAGGCCAGAGCCCTACATGGGATGTTGTGCCACTGATGTTGATGTCTGAATGTAGTGGAGAAGACCAGAGCCCTTATGATGATAAATGGTTTCTTTGAACTGTTAACGTTTATGGTCTCAGTTTATGCTACAATAATGATTGGTCATTGTATAAGCTACAAAAAATGATTGGTCATTGTATAACCTACTATAAATGATTGGTCATTGTATAAGCTACAATAAATGATTGTTCATTGTATAAGCTACAATAAATGATTGGTCATTGTATAACCTACAATAAATGATTGGTCATTGTATAAGCAACAATAAATGATTGTTCATTGTAAAAGCTACAATAAATGATTGGTCATTGTATAAGTTACAATAAATGATTGGTCATTGTATAAGCTACAATAAATGATTGGTCATTGTATAAGCTACAATAAATGATTGGTCATTGTATAAGCTACGATAAATGATTGACCATTGTATAAGCTACAATAAATGATTGGTCATTGCATAAGCTACAATAAATGATTGGTCATTGTATAAGCTGGAATAAATGATTGGTCATTGTATAAGCTACAATAAATGATTGGTCATTGTATAAGCTACAATAAATCATTGGCCATTGTATAAGCTACAATAAATGATAGGTCATTGTATAAGCTACAATAAATGATTGGTCATTGTATAAGCTGGAATAAATGATTGGTCATTGTATAAGCTACAATAAATGATTGGTCATTGCATAAGCTACAATAAATGATTGGTCATTGTATAAGCTGGAATAAATGATTGGTCATTGTATAAGCTACAATAAATGATTGGTCATTGTATAAGCTGGAATAAATGATTGGTCATTGTATAAGCTACAATAAATGATTGGTCATTGTATAAGCTGCAATAAATCATTGGCCATTGTATAAGCTACAATAAATGATAGGTCATTGTATAAGCTACAATAAATGATTGGTCATTGTATAAGCTGGAATAAATGATTGGTCATTGTATAAGCTACAATAAATCATTGGTCATTGTATATACTACAATAAATGATTGGTCATTGTATAAGCTACAATAAATGATTGGTCATTGTATAAGCTACAATAAATGATTGGTCATTGTATAAGCTACAATAAATGATTGGTCATTGTATAAGCTACAATAAATGATTCGTCATTGTATAAGCTGGAATAAATGATTGGTCATTGTATAAGCTACAATAAATGATTGGTCATTGTATAAGCTACAATAAATCATTGGCCATTGTATAAGCTACAATAAATGATAGGTCATTGTATAAGCTACAATAAATAATAAATAAAAGAGATATCCTTTTTATGATTGTCCACTATAGAGCACATGTTAACATTTTACCTAAACTTATTACATGCTGAATGGTTTTCATATTATAGTTTGGAAAATTTCTTCAAGGTAAGCAAAAGGAATTTCGAATAACATTAATTTTTGAAAAACACTTTAACCAAACCCAATAGTTGTTAGCTAACTCTGAGTTTCAAGACCACGAAATTTATGAAAACAATTGTTTTGACTTCGATAATAGATAGTCAAAAGTCTCGTTTTACAAACTTAAAAATAATTTCTTTAAATTCCATTTAATAACTGACGGAATAATTTTATAACCAACTCTAAAATCACTGACAGAATGCATTGACAATGGACTCTTGAATTAATGACAGAATACTTTTATAACCAACTCTAAAATCACTGACAGAATGCATTGACAATGGACTCTTGAATCAATGACAGAATACTTTTATAACCAACTCAAAAATCACTGACACTTACGTAACTGTTACCTGAGAACTTAGTTACTGTCTTATGAAAATATTCCAACTCAAAAATCACTGACAGAATGCATTGACAATGGACTCTTGAATCAATGACAGAATACTTTTATAACCAACTCTAAAATCACTGACAGAATGCATTGACAATGGACTCTTGAATCAATGACAGAATACTTTTATAACTAACTCTAAAATAACTGACAGAATGCATTGACAATGGACTCTTGAATCAATGACAGAATACTTTTATAACCAACTCAAAAATAACTGACAGAATGCATTGACAATGGACTCTTGAATCAATGACAGAATACTTTTATAACCAACTCAAAAATCACTGACAGAATGCATTGACAATGGACTCTTGAATCAATGACAGAATACTTTTATAACCGACTCTAAAATCACTGACAGAATGCATTGATAATGGACTCTTGAATCAATGACAGAATACTTTTATAACCAACTCAAAAATCACTGACAGAATGCATTGATATTGGACTCTTGAATCAATGACAGAATACTTTTATAACCAACTCAAAAATCACTGACAGAATGCATTGACAATGGACTCTTGAATCAATGACAGAATACTTTTATAACCAACTCAAAAATCACTGACAGAATGCATTGACAATGGACTCTTGAATCAATGACAGAATACTTTTATAACCAACTCAAAAATAACTGACAGAATGCATTGACAATGGACTCTTGAATCAATGACAGAATACTTTTATAACCAACTCAAAAATCACTGACAGAATGCATTGACAATGGACTCTTGAATCAATGACAGAATACTTTTATAACCGACCCTAAAATCACTGACAGAATGCATTGACAATGGACTCTTGAATCAATGACAGAATACTTTTATAACCGACTCTAAAATCAATGACAGAATGCATTGATAATGGACTCTTGAATCAATGACAGAATACTTTTATAACCGACTCTAAAATCACTGACAGAATGCATTGATAATGGACTCTTGAATCAATGACAGAATACTTTTATAACCGACTCTAAAATCACTGACAGAATGCATTGATAATGGACTCTTGAATCAATGACAGAATACTTTTATAAACGACCTTTACATCACTGACAGAATGCATTGATAATGGACTCTTGAATCAATGACAGAATCCTTTATAACCGACTCTTAAATCACTGACAGAATGCATTGATAATGGACTCTTGAATCAATGACAGAATCCTTTATAACCGAATCTTAAATCACTGTCAGAATGCATTGATAATGGACTCTTGAATCAATGACAGAATCCTTTATAACCGAATCTTAAATCACTGACAGAATGCATTGATAATGGACTCTTGAATCAATGAAAGAATACTTTTATAAACGACCTTTACATCACTGACAGAATAATTGTATAATCGAATCTTTAATCCCTGCCAAAAGACTTTTTTTTAAAAGTTACTCTTTACTCACTGACAGTAGCGATCGTAAAGCTCTTCAGTATTAGGGTCTTTTAACAACTTTGTGAATTGACATGCCTCCACCCCACTGCAGTCATCACTTCGTTTGGAGAGTAGGTCTTCCCTGACAGGGCCGCATTCTATGACATAAAACAAATACAAAGATTCAATTCGTGATTATTTATTTTAGCATCATTCTGTTATATTTGGATACTTTGAATATCCTCAAACCAATGCAAAACAATTTATCCCATTTTTGAATTATGTCCTAATGGACACAAACGCTCTAAGTCAGAGACGTAGTGAAGGTGGGGAGAGGGAAGGAGGGGGGACATATGTCCCCGGGCGCCAACTAGTAAGGGGCGCCAAAATATGCTTTGATATTATTTTATTGATGAAAAAAGATGGGTTTGAGAGTAGAAAAAATAAAAGAGGGCGCTAAAAATCAATCTTGTCCCTGGGTGCAAATCGTGTCCCTGGGTGCAAATCTTGTCCCTGGGCGCCAAACACTCTCACTACGCCTCTATTCTATGTTACATCGTAAAAATGTTGCATAATTAGAAATAAAGACTTTTTTATTTGACTAAAGTCTTTGTATAAGGATACACATTATTTTCAGTTGATAAGACAATTTAACTTTTATTAACATCTTTTGTGGGTTTGTAAAAGGGCGCTTTTTTAAGAATATAGCCCACCCCCCGGATGGCTTTTAATCAAGAAAAGCCAACGTCAATTTTGTTCAATATGAAAATGGATTTGTATTTTGTCCGACCATTAGCTTGACATAATTGACTTAAAACATATTTGACTTAATACATATTTGACTTTAAACATATTTGACTTAACACATATTTGACTTAAAACATATTTGACTTAAAACATATTTGACTTAAAAAGTATTTGACTACAAAAAATTTGACTTAAAACATATTTGACTACAAAAAGTTTTGACTTATAACATATTTGACTTTAAAAATATTTGACTTAAACAATATTTGACTTAAAACATATTTGATTTAAAACATATTTGACTTAAAACATATTTGACTGAAAGTGTCTTTGACTATATAAAACTTATTTATTGTCAGCAAACTTTCATTACATCGTACATCAAGTTTTCAAAACGATTTTAAACCACCAAGACTGCAATCACTGCTAAAATATAAATTATATTTCAACTCACCACAAAATATGCCAGCAAAAGACAAGGCTAGGATGACTTTAAACATATAAACTCACCACAAAATATGGCAGAAAAGACACGGCTAGGATGACTTTAAACATATGAACTGACCACAAAATATGGCTGCAAAGGACAAGGCTCAGATGAGTTTAAACATATATACTCACCACAAAATATGGCAGCAAAAGGCAAGGCTAGGACGAGTTTAAACATATTATATACTCACCACAAAATATGGCAGCAAAAGACAAGGCTGGATGTGTTTAAACATATCAACTCACCACAAAATATGCCAGAAAAAGCAAGGCTAGGATGAGTTTAAACATATCAACTCACCACAAAATATGGCAGCGAAAGTCAAAGATATGATGTGTTTAAACATATATACTCACCACAAAATATGGCAGCCAAAGACAAGGCTAGGACGAGTTTAAACATTTTTCAGCAACTTGTAACTTGTTTAAACGAGGTGGTTCAAGTCCCTTTGTTCGGTTACAGTTCTTTCCCCTCCTTTTATAGCCGAACATCCCGTCAAGACGTGTTTCGCCATTTAAAAATTTGACAACCGCAATAACATTTGAAATAGTAACAAATGCCCCCAAAAGCTATAGGTTTATTCACAGTTCTTGTGTTTTATTGTCTGAAACATCAATCAATGCAAATGTAACGCTTATATGATGTCATTTTTATGGATGGAGGCGTCTGTGGTCCAGTACAGTTACTAATTTCGAAACGACTACAAACGTTGACCCAACATCTGTAGGTTTTATCCACGTTCTAGTGTTTTTGTTGTCTGAAACATTAATCAATATAAATATAATGTTTATAAGATTTATGTTTTATGATGGAGGCGTTTATGCTCCAGTGCAGTTACTCATTTCGAAATGACCACAAATCTGCACCCAAACGCTATAGGTTTTATCACCGATCTCGTATTTTGTTGTCTGCAACACTAATCAATATAAATGTAACGTTTAAATGATTTCATTTTTTGACGTTTGCAAACGAAGCATAAGGGAAGCCAATATTGAAACAAACGAATGGGAGTTCATTGCCGAACATCGCTCCAACTGGCGTACAGCAGTGTTTGTAGGAGTGAAAAAGGCAGAAGTTACTCGAAACGAGGCCCTCGAATAAAAAAGATCAATTAGAAAATCAAGAATTTACCGGGTTTCAATATTCTCCTGCGAGAGATGCGGCCGTGATTGCCATTCTAGGATTGGCCTAGTGAGCCACTCGTCAAAGTGTAGAACTATAGAGCTACTCCATCGTCTCACGTAGACGGAAGGATGCCATAAAATATATATATATATATATATATATATATATATATATATATATATATATATTTAAATATATATATATATTATTGATATTGTATTTAAGTTAGTGTTTATTGGTGGGGAAAAACATATTAAAAACATAACAAATGCTGGCCAGTAAAAATCAATACCACCCAGTACAATTCAGAACAACCCAGTAAAACTCAGTACAACCTAGTATAACTCAATACAATCCAGTACAGTATGCAGTAAGTACTTTTCGTAGAAATCAACTGACTAGTTTTGGACGGTTACATGGCCTTGACTTAACTTAAGATATAAATAAAACCTGGCGGAGTCAACTCTGACCCAGTTTGAAATAATCCAAATTCTGATACAGCAAAATGAAATATTGTTGAAATTACCTCTATACAGACGAAATTTGCAAGTTTAAAAAATAATGAAGAAACCTTTACTGACTATTATGCTAGATATCTGACTTGTATGTTGGCTAACAATGTACCGAATGAATAACAAGCACAAATATTCCTGGCTAACCAAACATCGGGGCTCCACAAGATGTTGTCAAAGCTGGAAAAACAGAGAGACAAACCACGAGCCTTATATCAATTAACAATGGAAGAAGTTATTTGTTTTTGATGGAACAGTTTGATCCAAAAAAAAATTGTGATCAGAGAAAGATTTAAGTTTTGGTCGAATTAAAGTAGACAGATTAAGGTAGACAATGAAGGATTTGGCAGCACGAATAAGACAAGAGGCATCCACATGGTTGTATGGTAATATAAAAAGGACCAGATTTATGTGTTCTGTGAAGAATGATGCCGTATTAAAAATTATATTTAGAATAAAGGACATATAAATAACATTTAAAAGCAGTTGAAATAGATGTGGAAACAGAAGAGGCAGTTAAGTGTGCAGTGGAAACAGAAGAGGCAGCTATCTATGCTGTGGAAACAGAAGAGGCAGCTAACTGTGCAGTGGAAACAGAAGAGGCATCTAAGGGTTCAGTTGAAATATAAGAGGCAGCTATCTGTGCAGTGGAAACACAGGAGGCATCTAAGTGTGCAGTGGAAAAAGAAGATGTAGCTATCTGTGCAGTGGAAACAGACGAGGCATCTACTGTGCAGTGGAAACATTGGGGCAGCTAACTGTGCAGTGGAAATGGAAGAGGCAACTATCAATGCAGTGGAAACAGAAGAGGCAGCTAACTGTGCAGTGGAAACAGACGATGCATCTACTGTGCAGTGGAAACATTGGGGCAGCTAACTGTGCAGTGGAAACAGAAGAGGCAGTTAACTGTGCAGTGGAAACAGAAGAGGCAGCTATCTATGCTGTGGAAACAGAAGAGGCAGCTAACTGTGCAGTGGAAACAGAAGAGGCAGCTATCTATGCTGTGGAAACAGAAGAGGCAGCTAACTGTGCAGTGGCAACAGAAGAGGAAGCTAACCGTGCAGTGGAAACAGAAGAGGAAGCTAATTGTGCAGTGGAAACAGAAGAGGAAGCTAACTGTGCAGTGGAAACAGAAGAGGAAGCTAACTGTGCAGTGGAAACAGAAGAGGCAGCTAACTGTGCAGTGGAAACAGAAGAGGCATCTAAGTGTGCAGTGGAAACAGAAGAGGCAGCTAAGTGTGATAAAGAAACTATCCATGAATAAATTCCTGTCAATGAAGTTCACACCAAAAGAAATAAACAACACGAGGCAGCAGAGCAATTTTCAAACCGGTCGGAACTTGCTGCACGTGTGAAAGAAACGGTAGTGATATTATAAGATCACAACATAAATTTGTTGGGCAGAACCGCAATAAAGAACCTCAATATTTAATGGACAGCCTCTTTCAAACACATGTAAATAACATTAGCAATCAAAACTCATTGAGCAAATCTTGTGAGCAAATCTCCAAGGAATTCCCGTAACTATTTGAACCACGTCTTGGACTAATGATATACTTTGAGCTAAAGATTAAGTTCAAGCCATATGCACAGCCAAATTGTATAAAAACTAGAAATTTTCCTTTTCCAATAAAGTCGCTGCTCGCAGAAGCTTATGAGGCTGGAATATCCCCAGGAGTCTTGAAACAGCTCAGTGCAATAAGTCGGGCATCCCGTAGTTCCAGAAAGAATGAAGTCTTTCTCAGGGGAAAAAGTCCTAAATTAGAGTGTGTGGTTACCACACAAAAACTGTAAATGAACAGTTAGACACACCTAGGTAACCAATGTAATTACAGAAGACCTTATGAGAAAATTGGCAGGTGAACATTTTTACATCAACATTTACCTAGCTGATTCCTACAATCAGATCAAGCTGGGTAAAGAAACTCAAGAAAAATTGGAATTAAGCACACGGTGTATTGCTACTAACACATTTACCATTTGGTATTACCAAAGTACAAGCGTTTTTCCAAGAAATCATTGACTAACTTACCCAAGATTCGCCTTGAGTAGCAGTGTACATGGATGACATTCTACTGAGCGGAAATAATAAAGAAGGCGATGAAATGAGCCTTTGGAGGTTATTACACAGACTGAATGAAAATGGATTAAAGTGCAGCACGGAGAAATGCTTTTTGCCCAACTTTGGATTGATTATTTAGAGCCTACATTATCAAGCAATGGCATATCAAAAGGATCACAAGGAGATGTAGTTATATCCATGACGGAACCCACAGATATTTCTAGTCTTCAGTAATTTCTTGGTCATTTGCAGTTTTACAACAAGTTCTTACCAAGCTTATCAACTGTAATTGAGCCACTGAATTATTTAAATAAAAAAAAAACCATACCATGGAGATGGAAAACAGAACAAGATGAAGCTTTTAGAAAGTCCAGCAAATTTTCTCTTCTGATACAGTTCTATAGGCATAGCCTGTGACGCCTCTAATGTTGGCATAGGAAGTGTTCCTATCCACAGATATCCTGATGGCAGTTAATGCCCTATTGCTAACATTTATAAAAATCGCTCACATCGGCACAACGCAAATTGAGCCAGATTTAGAAGGAAGTAATGTCAATTATTTTTGCACTACCAACGTGCCATCAATAACTGTAAGGAAGAAAGTTTGTTTTGGTTACCGACCATAAACCACTGATAGGCATACTTGGACCAGAGAAAGGAACATCAGCACTGCCAGCAAAGCTTGAAAACAGGTGGGCTTTTTCCTTGAGCAAATATGACTATATCATTGAATTATATAAGTCAACTGAACATAGCAATGCCGATGCTCTTAGACGTCTGATGACATTTTTAATGCTGAAGAAAGTAAAGCAGACATGGATTCTGTATGTATTATCAAATATGTCAGTTTATAGATCAGACCAACAGACCCAGGTGTACTTGCTAAAAAGTCACTTAAAGATTCTACTGTGTCTACTCTAATGATATATTGTCAAGAGGGCTGGCCGTCCCTTACATATAAAGAACACTTGAAAAATGAAGTAGCAAACATAGCAATTTTTAAAATTATTCAAGACTCACTCTCAGGGGAGTCAACATGTCTATTTTCTGGTTCAAGAATTGTGGTAACAAAAAACTACAAACTCAGGTCCTCCAAAGCCTACATACATGACATTTTTTATTTGAACAGATGAAACAGTTAGCCAGAGCATCTGTATATTGGCTAGGTCATGATGCTTAAATCACGGAGATGGAACATGATGTCAAGGTTTTGAGAACCATTATGATGTTGAGATTACAGTAAATGATGTTCACCCAAAATAAGGCAAGCATGAGTGAACAAGGCATGATATTGGCGATCAGGGGCGAAAGGATATATATAAAGAGGTCGTGTCTTTGTCAAGAGGGTGTTATTATATTCTCGGTACACAGTGCGTGTGTCTGAGCCTGTTGGACGAATTCTGATGTAATGATGAATCTGTGTATCTCTTGGTGATTCTACATGACCATTGTATATATAAGGACGTTAATAAGCTTATCGTATTATATGATGGAGTCAGAGTTGTGGCGCCGTGGACTAACATATGGGATAAGTTGCAATAGTTTGGAGAGACCAAACTTGTCGTCCGAACTTAAGATTACATAGATTGTCAACCCTGGGATCTACAGCTCGTCACAGGTCAGGCAGTGTGCTGCACACGCCAGAGACCTCCACAAAGCAAGTATCCACCCATTCATTCTTCCAGAAAACCACTGAGTCTAGTGAAAATCAACTGCGCCATTAACTTTAAAGAATTACATTGGCTGGTGATAACAGATGCTTATTCAAAATATCCGTGGATACACAAGCCAAAATCTATTTCAACAAAAGCCACCATTGATCTTCTGGGGGAAGATTTGTCTAATTTCAACTATCCACACACCACACTAAGTTATAATGCTACTAACTACATATCTGAACATTTACAGCATTGGTGTAAAGAGAGGGGTATCGTACATCTCGCAGGCGCTCCCAATTATCCCGCTACGAATGGAGCTGCCAAACTGATTCAAAGTTTCAACAACTCACCAAGGAAATTCTCATTACTTTTAAAAGAATCTCTACAAGACTTGATGTGTCAGTATCGTAGGACACCATTGGCTAGTGGATTATCGCCTAGCCAACTGCTGAACAATCGGCAATGGGACAAATAGACATCTGTAATGGGACTGTCACATATCTAATATTTAGATATCAATTTTGTTTCGTAAAAATAATGTATTATTTTGTTAATAAGAAATAACAGGAAGTTAAGGAATTATGGGATGGGAGAGAGAAGAGTTAACGGTCAAGGCGGTTGGCAAGGATTCATACATATTTGGCGCTGGCCATGTTTATTCTAGTTATTGATCAATATCTTAATATTGATTGGTGAAGTGTACCGAATAGGTTATAAATATGATACCTATACTTATTGTGATCTTTAGTAACATTATTTCATGTGATGTGCCGTATTCAAGTATTAAATATATAGTGATGCCAATGGTTATTATCGTGTCTTATTATTAACTATTGATGGACGACTGTGATTCAGGACAAGTAATACACGTCAATCATTGCAAGTAACGTAATCATAATCAACACATATATATGGTACGTTACAGGGTACAGACATCCTAGTGAATCATTTAACCAGGGATAGCCGTGTATACCAGAATATATGTAACAACAACAGACTCTAAAACTCGATAGGTTTGTGGTACAATAATCCAAGCTATGGCTCAACGCCTTTTTAAGGTAAAGTTATATTGAAATGTGACATATGGAAGACACATTTAGACCAACTTCTCCCCAGTTACGGAGCAGAAGAAGATTCAAAACCAGGTTGTGGATATAATGACAGGAAAGCATTACCCATGAGAGAGCCCAGAGTCATAGACTGTAAAAAAATTCAGTAACTAAAGTCCCCCAAGAAAGGAAATTATTCCTCAACATTCAAAACCTTCAGACTATGTCATACCCAGAAGGTCTCAAAGACAACATCGAGCATCATCATAACATCAGATAACATATGGACTATCCCCCTCAATTCGACTCTGTCTTCTGCACTACGCACAGCATTGCCTTGTTTTAGTACCATCCACTCTTTGATGTTATATCCCCATCTTTTTCTTTGTCTTTCTCTTCTTCTGCCTCCTCTTGTGGTGACCTGAATGATTTCTTTGGCGAGCCCTTGTTTCCTTGTCACGTGGCATTTGAGAACAAATACCATTGTAGTTTGCACTTTTTTACAGTGACCCGGAGGTCATCGTGCTCCCATTTGCCTGACAAACCCTTTCTTTCACTTGATCATTGGAGATATGGTCCCTATAGCAGATGCCAGGAATGCTTTGGAAAAAAAATCAACTCCATCGCCTTTATTTTCCTTTTAAGTGATGCTGTTAATATACAGCATTCGTAGGCATACAGGAAAATGGAGAGGACTAATGAGCGCATCCACCTTATATTGGTGCTGGGGGCTATATTGTTGTTGTTCCATATTTTCTTAAGCCTCTTCAGTTACCATTGTTACTGGACTTGCAATTGTTCAAAGAGGTGTTACAGTGGATCAGTGGTCTATACCCTCCGGATAGCAATCTAGGTCAAGCGGCACGCATGCGCAGGAAATGTATCCAGGGTGTGGGCAAGGGCATTTTGTTCCGGAGACAAGCACATAGTCAACATTATTGAGTACTTTTATATGATAAATATTTGTGTTAATATTTATTAATGGAAATAAAAACGACCCAAAGGTTTTTTGAAGTATTACAACCATTTTAAAATATTCCAGTATTAAGCCAGGGGCCCTAAATTCGTTTTTTTCTTATATGAGTGTTATAAATATAATTTCCTGTCAACCTAGGATCTATTTACAGATCTAATAGAGCAAATAGCGTCACCTGATGACCCAGAATCCACTGAAAGATCTAATAGAGCAATCCGGCACACCATACGGCCCGCGGGTAGCATGCAACCCCCCAACACCTACTTTACGGCCCGCGAAGTAACAAAATATTCTTCATTCTTATTATTTTCTGAAAAGCTTTTTCGCCTGTCCTTTTTTTTTTTCTCTTTTTTCTTTTTTTTTTTTTTTTTTTGGCCCGCTCAAGTCCTGTCCTATTTTCTATTGGGTCGCTTGAGCTTTTAATAAAATATTACAGCCCGCCATACATTTTGAGTTGTGCAGGGCTGTAATGGAACAATAGCATGAGCAGTATAATGAAACAAATAATGTGAAGTGAAAATCTAGGATTAACTAATAGAACAAAAAGAGAAAATAGCTTGAACTGCCAACTTAGGAAACATATAGCAAATAGCTTAGATCGAAAACCTGTTTTCAAGTAATAGAACAAATACAACAGAAAGCTTAGATGGACAAACTATGATCAAGTAATAGAACAAATACAACAGAAAGCTTAGATGGACAAACTATGATCAAGTAATAGAAGAAATACAACAGAAAGCTTAGATGGACAAACTATGATCAAGTAATAGAAGAAATACAACAGAAAGCTAAGATGGACTAACTATGATCAAGTAATAGAAGAAATACAACAGAAAGCTAAGATGGACTAACTATGATCAAGTAATAGAAGAAATACAACAGAAAGCTTAGATGGACAAACTATGATCAAGTAATAGAAGAAATACAACAGAAAGCTTAGATGGTCAAACTATGATCAAGTAATAGAAGAAATACAACAGAAAGCTTAGATGGTCAAACTATGATCAAATAATAGAAGAAATACAACAGAAAGCTTAGATGGTCAAACTATGATCAAATAATAGAAGAAATACAACAGAAAGCTTAGATGGTCAAACTATGATCAAATAATAGAAGAAATACAACAGAAAGCTTAGATGGTCAAACTATGATCAAATAATAGAAGAAATACAACAGAAAGCTTAGATGGTCAAACTATGATCAAATAATAGAAGAAATACAACAGAAAGCTTAGATGGTCAAACTATGATCAAATAATAGAAGAAATACAACAGAAAGCTTAGATGGTCAAACTATGATCAAATAATAGAAGAAATACAACAGAAAGCTTAGATGGTCAAACTATGATCAAATAATAGAAGAAATACAACAGAAAGCTTAGATGGTCAAACTATGATCAAATAATAGAAGAAATACAACAGAAAGCTTAGATGGTCAAACTATGATCAAATAATAGAAGAAATACAACAGAAAGCTTAGATGGTCAAACTATGATCAAATAATAGAAGAAATACAACAGAAAGCTTAGATGGTCAAACTATGATCAAATAATAGAAGAAATACAACAGAAAGCTTAGATGGTCAAACTATGATCAAATAATAGAAGAAATACAACAGAAAGCTTAGATGGTCAAACTATGATCAAATAATAGAAGAAATACAACAGAAAGCTTAGATGGTCAAACTATGATCAAATAATAGAAGAAATACAACAGAAAGCTTAGATGGTCAAACTATGATCAAATAATAGAAGAAATACAACAGAAAGCTTAGATGGTCAAACTATGATCAAATAATAGAAGAAATACAACAGAAAGCTTAGATGGTCAAACTATGATCAAATAATAGAAGAAATACAACAGAAAGCTTAGATGGTCAAACTATGATCAAATAATAGAAGAAATACAACAGAAAGCTTAGATGGTCAAACTATGATCAAATAATAGAAGAAATACAACAGAAAGCTTAGATGGTCAAACTATGATCAAATAATAGAAGAAATACAACAGAAAGCTTAGATGGTCAAACTATGATCAAATAATAGAAGAAATACAACAGAAAGCTTAGATGGTCAAACTATGATCAAATAATAGAAGAAATACAACAGAAAGCTTAGATGGTCAAACTATGATCAAATAATAGAAGAAATACAACAGAAAGCTTAGATGGTCAAACTATGATCAAATAATAGAAGAAATACAACAGAAAGCTTAGATGGTCAAACTATGATCAAATAATAGAAGAAATACAACAGAAAGCTTAGATGGTCAAACTATGATCAAATAATAGAAGAAATACAACAGAAAGCTTAGATGGTCAAACTATGATCAAATAATAGAAGAAATACAACAGAAAGCTTAGATGGTCAAACTATGATCAAATAATAGAAGAAATACAACAGAAAGCTTAGATGGTCAAACTATGATCAAATAATAGAAGAAATACAACAGAAAGCTTAGATGGTCAAACTATGATCAAATAATAGAAGAAATACAACAGAAAGCTTAGATGGTCAAACTATGATCAAATAATAGAAGAAATACAACAGAAAGCTTAGATGGTCAAACTATGATCAAATAATAGAAGAAATACAACAGAAAGCTTAGATGGTCAAACTATGATCAAATAATAGAAGAAATACAACAGAAAGCTTAGATGGTCAAACTATGATCAAATAATAGAAGAAATACAACAGAAAGCTTAGATGGTCAAACTATGATCAAATAATAGAAGAAATACAACAGAAAGCTTAGATGGTCAAACTATGATCAAATAATAGAAGAAATACAACAGAAAGCTTAGATGGTCAAACTATGATCAAATAATAGAAGAAATACAACAGAAAGCTTAGATGGTCAAACTATGATCAAATAATAGAAGAAATACAACAGAAAGCTTAGATGGACAAACTATGATCAAGTAATAGAAGAAATACAACAGAAAGCTTAGATGGTCAAACTATGATCAAGTAATAGAAGAAATACAACAGAAAGCTTAGATGGTCAAACTATGATCAAGTAATAGAACAAATACAACAGAAAGCTTAGATGGTCAAACTATGATCAAGTAATAGAAGAAATACAACAGAAAGCTTAGATGGACTAACTATGATCAAGTAATAGAAGAAATACAACAGAAAGCTTAGATGGACAAACTATGATCAAGTAATAGAAGAAATACAACAGAAAGCTTAGATGGTCAAACTATGATCAAATAATAGAACAAATACAACAGAAAGCTTAGATGGTCAAACTATGATCAAATAATAGAACAAATACAACAGAAAGCTTAGATGGTCAAACTATGATCAAGTAATAGAAGAAATACAACAGAAAGCTTAGATGGTCAAACTATGATCAAATAATAGAACAAATACAACAGAAAGCTTAGATGGTCAAACTATGATCAAATAATAGAACAAATACAACAGAAAGCTTAGATGGTCAAACTATGATCAAATAATAGAACAAATACAACAGAAAGCTTAGATGGACAAACTATGATCAAATAATAGAACAAATACAACAGAAAGCTTAGATGGACAAACTATGATCAAATAATAGAACAAATACAACAGAAAGCTTAGATGGTCAAACTATGATCAAATAATAGAACAAATACAACAGAAAGCTTAGATGGTCAAACTATGATCAAATAATAGAACAAATACAACAGAAAGCTTAGATGGTCAAACTATGATCAAATAATAGAATGATGGACAAACTATGATCAAGTAATAGAAGAAATACAACAGAAAGCTTAGATGGTCAAACTATGATCAAATAATAGAAGAAATACAACAGAAAGCTTAGATGGTCAAACTATGATCAAATAATAGAACAAATACAACAGAAAGCTTAGATGGTCAAACTATGATCAAATAATAGAAGAAATACAACAGAAAGCTTAGATGGTCAAACTATGATCAAATAATAGAAGAAATACAACAGAAAGCTTAGATGGTAAAACTATGATCAAATAATAGAACAAATACAACAGAAAGCTTAGATGGTCAAACTATGATCAAATAATAGAAGAAATACAACAGAAAGCTTAGATGGTCAAACTATGATCAAATAATAGAAGAAATACAACAGAAAGCTTAGATGGTCAAACTATGATCAAATAATAGAAGAAATACAACAGAAAGCTTAGATGGACAAACTATGATCAAATAATAGAAGAAATACAACAGAAAGCTTAGATGGTCAAACTATGATCAAGTAATAGAAGAAATACAACAGAAAGCTTAGATGGACAAACTATGATCAAGTAATAGAAGAAATACAACAGAAAGCTTAGATGGACAAACTATGATCAAGTAATAGAAGAAATACAACAGAAAGCTTAGATGGTCAAACTATGATCAAATAATAGAAGAAATACAACAGAAAGCTTAGATGGTCAAACTATGATCAAATAATAGAAGAAATACAACAGAAAGCTTAGATGGTCAAACTATGATCAAATAATAGAAGAAATACAACAGAAAGCTTAGATGGTCAAACTATGATCAAATAATAGAAGAAATACAACAGAAAGCTTAGATGGTCAAACTATGATCAAATAATAGAAGAAATACAACAGAAAGCTTAGATGGTCAAACTATGATCAAATAATAGAAGAAATACAACAGAAAGCTTAGATGGTCAAACTATGATCAAATAATAGAAGAAATACAACAGAAAGCTTAGATGGTCAAACTATGATCAAATAATAGAAGAAATACAACAGAAAGCTTAGATGGTCAAACTATGATCAAATAATAGAAGAAATACAACAGAAAGCTTAGATGGTCAAACTATGATCAAATAATAGAAGAAATACAACAGAAAGCTTAGATGGTCAAACTATGATCAAATAATAGAAGAAATACAACAGAAAGCTTAGATGGTCAAACTATGATCAAATAATAGAAGAAATACAACAGAAAGCTTAGATGGTCAAACTATGATCAAATAATAGAAGAAATACAACAGAAAGCTTAGATGGTCAAACTATGATCAAATAATAGAAGAAATACAACAGAAAGCTTAGATGGTCAAACTATGATCAAATAATAGAACAAATACAACAGAAAGCTTAGATGGTCAAACTATGATCAAATAATAGAACAAATACAACAGAAAGCTTAGATGGACAAACTATGATCAAATAATAGAAGAAATACAACAGAAAGCTTAGATGGTCAAACTATGATCAAGTAATAGAAGAAATACAACAGAAAGCTTAGATGGACAAACTATGATCAAATAATAGAACAAATACAACAGAAAGCTTAGATGGTCAAACTATGATCAAGTAATAGAAGAAATACAACAGAAAGCTTAGATGGACAAACTATGATCAAATAATAGAAGAAATACAACAGAAAGCTTAGATGGACAAACTATGATCAAATAATAGAAGAAATACAACAGAAAGCTTAGATGGACAAACTATGATCAAATAATAGAACAAATACAACAGAAAGCTTAGATGGTCAAACTATGATCAAATAATAGAACAAATACAACAGAAAGCTTAGATGGTCAAACTATGATCAAGTAATAGAAGAAATACAACAGAAAGCTTAGATGGTCAAACTATGATCAAGTAATAGAAGAAATACAACAGAAAGCTTAGATGGACAAACTATGATCAAGTAATAGAAGAAATACAACAGAAAGCTTAGATGGACAAACTATGATCATGTAATAGAACAAATACAACAGAAAGCTTAGAAGGACAAACTATGATCAAGTAATAGAAGAAATACAACAGAAAGCTTAGATTGAAAAACTATGATCAAGTAATAGAAGAAATACAACAGAAAGCTTACATGGACAAACCATGATCAAGTAATAGAACAAATACAACAGAAAGCTTAGATGGACAAACCATGATCAAGTAATAGAAGAAATATAGCAAATCGCTTAGATTGACAAACTAGGATCAACTAACAGATCACACAGAGAAAATAGCACGAATTAATAACCGAGGATCAACTGACAGATCTAGTGGAGCAAATAGCGCAAACTGGCCAACTAGGATCAACTGACAGATATAATAGATCAAATTGCGCAAACTGGCCAACTAGGATCAACTGACAGATATAATAGATCAAATAGCGCAAACTGGCCAACTAGGATCAACTGACAGATATAATAGATCAAATAGCGCAAACTGGCCAACTAGGATCAACTGACAGATATAATAGATCAAATAGCGCAAACTGGCCAACTAGGATCAACTGACAGATATAATAGATCAAATAGCGCAAACTGGCCAACTAGGATCAACTGACAGATATAATAGATCAAATAGCGCAAACTGGCCAACTAGGATCAACTGACAGATATAATAGATCAAATAGCGCAAACTGGCCAACTAGGATCAACTGACAGATATAATAGATCAAATAGCGCAAACTGGCCAACTAGGATCAACTGACAGATATAATAGATCAAATAGCGCAAACTGGCCAACTAGGATCAACTGACAGATATAATAGATCAAATAGCGCAAACTGGCCAACTAGGATCAACTGACAGATATAATAGATCAAATAGCGCAAACTGGCCAACTAGGATCAACTGACAGATATAATAGATCAAATAGCGCAAACTGGCCAACTAGGATCAACTGACAGATATAATAGATCAAATAGCGCAAACTGGCCAACTAGGATCAACTGACAGATATAATAGATCAAATAGCGCAAACTGGCCAACTAGGATCAACTGACAGATATAATAGATCAAATAGCGCAAACTGGCCAACTAGGATCAACTGACAGATATAATAGATCAAATAGCGCAAACTGGCCAACTAGGATCAACTGACAGATATAATAGATCAAATAGCACAAACTGGCCAACTAGGATCAACTGACAGATATAATAGATCAAATAGCGCAAACTGGCCAACTAGGATCAACTGACAGATATAATAGATCAAATAGCGCAAACTGGCCAACTGGGATCAACTGACAGATATAATAGATCAAATAGCGCAAACTGGCCAACTAGGATCAACTGACAGATATAATAGATCAAATAGCGCAAACTGGCCAACTAGGATCCACTGAAAGATCTAATAGAACAAAAAAGCGAGAACTGACAACCTACGATCAACTGACAGATTATCTAATAGAACAAAAAGCATGACCTTACAAGCTATGATCAACTTATAGACCAAATATTACAAATAGCTTAGATTGACAATTTAGGATCGAGTAATAGAGCAAATAGCGTGAATTAACAACCTTGTAGCCAATGACAGATCTAGAAGAGCAAAACTATCAACTGACAAACTAGGATCCACTGACAGATCTAGAAGAGCAAACAGCACGTACTTTCAAGCTAGAGTCTACAGATAGGTGTTAAGGCGTCCAAGAAGGTGTACTATGCACTACATAATAATTTCAAATGGATTTATTTATCAAAACAATTTTTAGGCATAGCTCAATAAATAAAACATCATGAATTTTTACTTTTTCATTCTTAACCTTTGACATTATTCTTTTGTTCAATTTATGCGTAGGTTATACAAGACACATTACTTTCAAAAGTTAAAATGATGGTTGTAAGTATTCTTATGATGGTTTTAAAAATTATGATGATAGTTGTAACTATTTTTATGATGGTTGTAACTATTCTAATAATGGTTGTAACTATTCTTATGATGTTTGTAAATGTTCTAATGATGGTTGTAATTGTTCTAATGATGGTTGTAACTATTCTAATGATGGTTGTAACTGTTCTAATGATGGTTGTAACTATTCTAATGATGGTTGCAACTATTCCAATGATGGTTGTAACTATTCTAATGATGGTTGTAATTGTTCTAATAATGTTTGTAGCTATTCCAATGATGGTTGTAACTATTCCAGTGATGGTTGTAACTATTCTAATGATTGTTCTAACTATTCTAATGATGGTTGTAACTATTCTAATGATGGTAGTAACTATTCTAATGATGGTTGTAACTATTCTAATGATGGTTGTAACTATTCAAATGATGGTTGCAACTATTCCAATGATGGTTGTAACTATTCTAATGATGGTTGTAACTATTCTAATGATGGTTGTAACTGTTCTAATGATGGTTTTAACTATTCTAATGATGGTTCCAACTATTCCAATGATGGTTGTAACTATTCTAATGATGGTTTTAACTATTCTAATGATGGTTGTAACTGTTCTAATGATGTTTGTAGCTATTCCAATGATGGTTGTAACTATTCCAGTGATGGTTGTAACTATTCTAATGATTGTTCTAACTATTCTAATGATGGTTGTAACTATTCTAATGATGGTAGTAACTATTCTAATGATG
>CAXITT010000052.1:1462191-1473974 GCA_964033795.1 Lymnaea stagnalis | reverse complement strand
TGGCGGGGGGTTGGTGGCGGGGGGTTGGTGGTGGGGGGGTTGGTGGTTACTGTTTCTCTATTTTGAATACTTTCCTTAAAATACATATTAAAAAGAAATATATATAATAATCCTTATTTGTCTTTTTCATGTTTCAAAATTGTTCCGTAGCGAGTATAGGATCCTTGTCCGGCACAGTAGCTTCCATGACCGCTGTAAACACACTGAAATAAAATTATAGAATTTTATTTTAAAAATGATATACCCTTAAGTTATAAATTTTATCTATTTCATTGACAGGTGCAATTTTATTTGGGTTTTTAAAATCGATGTGAACATTTTTTTTTTCAAGTTGATGATAACAAGTGCCCTTTTTATAATGACATATATTTTTTTTAAAAGTTGATCATAACAAGTGCCCTTTTAATAATGATATATTTTTTTTAAGTTAATGATAACAAGTGCCCTTTTTATAATGATATATATTTTTTTAAAGTTGATGATAACAAGCGCCCTTTTCATAATGATATATTTTTTTTAAAGTTGATGATAACAAGTGCCCTTTTTAAAATGATATATTTTTTTTAAAGTTGATGATAACAAGTGCCCTTTTTATAATGATATATTTTTTTAAAGTTGATGATAACAAGCACCCTTTTCATAATGATTTATTTTTTTAAAGTTGATGATAACAAGTGCCCTTTTTATAATGACATATTTAAAAAAAAAAAACTAGTTGTTACAAATCCGGTTCTTCCCAAAGGTTCGATGACCTCGTTCTGTCTAGGGGCTAATTATTTTCACTTCACAAACCATTGATTATTAATAATAAAATACAGTATCTTCAGTAGCTAAATCTCAGTGGCCATTACTCCAAGAAAAACCCTACAGAAAAAATTATAACGCCACTTCCCTTTCGCCCAATACATGATAAAAATATCCAACGTTTAATAACAACATCTACCCAAATACACTACAAAGAACACGCGATCACAATTGACATTTAAGTCCTTAGCACTAGTGACAAAAAGAGGAGACCTGATGTTATTGAATGGAAAGGGGCTGAGGGAAGGGCCCGGTAAAGGCATGGTGAGATTGGGTGTTAAAGGTTGATGAGTGGCGTTGAAGAAAGAGTGAAAGATGGCGTGGATGTAGGAGTGACAGATGGCGTGGAGAAGGATGGAAAGATGGCGTGCAAGAAAGAGTAAGCGATGGTATTAAACACTGACTTCTCATGTGAGAAATTAATCTCTTATTTTAATTTTATTGAATAAGGAGTGACAGATGGCGTGGACGAAGAATTGAGAGATGGTGTGAAATTTGGAGTGACAGATAATGTGGATGAAGGTGTGATAGATAGGATGGAAAAAGGAGAAAAAGATGGTGTGACAGAAAGAGTGACAGACGGCGTGGAAGAAGGAGTGACTGGGGATGTTACGATGATAAGGCTAACATTTTTCAGATGTTAAGAGCTTTAAAACGTTAAGAATTCACATGTTAGCATCTTCATTACGTTAAGAATTCACATGTTAGGATCTTTAAAGCATTACAATTTCACATGTTAAGGTTTTTGCATTGCCACGTTAATTAACTACTTTCACTTGCACTGCCAGGCTGACTAACTACTAGCACTTGCATTGCCACGTTAATTAACGACTAGCACTTGAACTGCCAGGCTGACTGGCTACTAGCACTTGCATTGCCACGTTAATTAATGACAGCACTTGCTGACTAAACTAGCACTTGCACTGCCACGATGACTAACTACTAGCACTGCCACGCTGACTAAACCAGCACTTGCACTGCCACGATGACTAACTACTAGCACTGCCACGCTGACTAAACCAGCCCTTGCACTGCCAGGCTGACTAACTACTTGCACTGCCACGCTGACTAACTACTTGCACTGCCACGCTGACTAAACCAGCACTTGCACTGCCACGATGACTAACTACTAGCACTGCCACGCTGACTAAACCAGCACTTGCACTGTCACGATGACTAAACCAGCACTTGCACTGTCACGCTGACTAAACCAGAACTTCCACTGCTTCGTTAACTCACAGCTAACTCCCAAAATCACTTGACACGCCATCGTTTTAAACTGCCTACAAAACGAAAACTCAGTGTCCAGTAAAAACCAAAAATTCACGCTCTGAACCCACAAGGCACCAAAGTTTCTCACGACCTACAAACGCACCAAACTATCTCACGACCTTCAACGCACCAAACTTTCTCACGACCTTCAACGCACCAAACTCTCGCACGACCTTCAACGCTCCAAATTTTCCCACGACCTTCAACGCACCAAAATTTATCATGACCTACAAATGCACCAAACTTTCTCATGACTTACAAACGTACCAATCTTTCTCATGACCTTCAACGCACCAAACTTTCTCACGACCTACAAACACACCAAACTTTCTCATGACCTACAAACACACTAAAGTTTTTCACGACCTAAAACGTACCAATCTTTCTCATGACCTACAAACACACCAAGCTTTCTCATGACCTACAAACACACCAAAGTTTTTCACGACCTAAAACGCACCAAACTTTCTCATGATCTACAATAGCATCAAACTTTCTCACGACTTACAAAAACATCAAACTCTCTCACTACTTACAACCGCACCAAACTTTCTCATGACCTACAAACGCACCAAACTTTCTCATGACATACAAACGCACCAAACTTTCTCATGACTTACAAACGCACCAATCTTTCTCATGACCTACAAATGCACCAAACGTTCTCATGACTTACAAACACACCAATCTTTCGCATGACCTACAAACGCACCAAACTTTCTCACGACCTACAAACGCACCAAACTTTCTCACGACCTACAAACATACGAAACTTTCTCACGACCTACAAACACACACAAACTTTCTCACGACCTACAAACGCACCAAACTTTCTCACGATCAACAACACCTGACGAGTTGGAATTCTCAGGGTTAACTAACGATAAAGCTAATCTTACTGTCAGACGACAGGTATGGCTTCTCCAATCCCCCATAACTAGTTAGACCTATCCTAAATGTAAAATGAGTCAAACAAATTAGGGTTAAATCTGAAAAAGGCACGCAACAAAACAACGAACGTGTCAGCAGAAAGCCTTCGTCAGCGTATAAAACAACAGAAAAAAAACTAAACTAGCCTGTCGAAACCAGACCCTTGAAACTAGTCCGTTGAAAATTCAAGTAAGTACCGAGACTCTCCTTATTTGTAGAGTGTGGTTCAATGGGGCCAGCTTTGTTGCTTTTTATTGTTTTTTTGTGTTTTTTTTTTTTTTGTTTCTTTCCTACACCACCTCCTCACCCCCCCCCCCTCTTTCCCCGATTCCCAAAGTCGCTGAACGAATGTTCCCAACCAAAGACATGTATTTAACGTCAGCCGCCACCATTCATATTCGTCAGTGAGACACTCTCTCCACGTCTGTTTTCGAACCGTAGAATCTGTTGTGTTGTAATTATCCAATCATGGCAATCAGTGTCTACTTTTCTGTTCAAAATCTCTCACTTGATCCCACCAACAGTATAGCTCATATCAACAGTTAATAATACAACCAACGTTCACAGGTTTGTAGCTAGATAGGAGTTTATTTAACACTACTCCATTAACTATGGTTGATGTATAATTTCAGAATTGATAATCAAATTTATCCAACCAAACACTACTTAATATACAAATCCAAACATTTTATGCAGTACATCTGCCATCAATCCTTCCATCACAACAACGAAAACTAATGCGTCATTTCCCCTTACACAAATAATACGTCACAACACTTTAACACAATAGATGCAGCTACACATGAAATCTCTAACTAAACCGTGTCTAAACACATTAACAACAGTGATTCTCATACCCTTGACTTCTGGCAACAACAACAACAACATAGGACCTAAAACGAAACGAACACGTAAAGAAACCAATAAATCCAGCAATTTTCAAGAAGACTGTCAAAATTTACTCGTGAGCGTTGTCATGGCAAATACATTTTTATTTGAGAATTCCCCATTAGGCTTCTTCACATTGGAGTCGCAGTTGTTGAACGATAAGGCGTCTTCACATTTGAAAGGTAGTTGGCGAGCTAAACGCTTCATTCACTCCAACTGACGTCGTAACAGTCAGGCGCGTTCTCGTCTCCTAAACAGACCCTGCGTTTTCTCCTGGCTGGATGGGAATAAGGATAACATTTCTGTTATGTCCATCAAATCCAATCTAAAAATTTATGATTTGACCTGCCTGTGTGAGAATCTCGATACCAATTTTCTTATGCAAATCGAATACAATCTAAACAGTCATGAATAAGGCTAAGAAATATTAACTACGCATTATGAACCCCACCCTNAAATATAAACACCCCATTCGGACCCCCCCCCCCCCCCCCCCCCCCTTAAAAAAAACAAAAAAAACCCAAAAAAAACCATACAAACAAACAAGCAACTATGCACTCTGGGCGACTTTCAAATTTTTGTAAAAAAAAAACAGAGTAGCTTGCCCTTGGTTGCCATCTACTTTTACCACTTTGGTCTGGTTCCAAAATCACGTTTTTGTTTCTCAAACTCGATTCAAGAAAGTTAAGTACGGTTAGTCGAATTAAAACAGACCCTATAATATGGTTTAAAAAATAAAATTTATACTTTTCTCTTAATACTTTCTTTCCTCTAAATTCACGGTGACGTCACCCAAACCATCACAACCACAAGTGATATGAAAACGGAAGTGATATGCACCAACCCATTTTTGCTCTTTTCTCTCCATAAATGATCTAATTTTTTCCTGCGTGATCTTGCCCCGAACTTTGTAACAGATAGAATGTTGCGCAATACATTTTTAAACTGTTGTGCTAGTCTAGTGGTTCTCAAACCTTCCTAACGCCGTGACCCTCTAATACAGTTCCTCATGTTGTAGCTCCCAGCCATAAAATTACTTTGGTGGCCACATCATAAATATGGGGTTTGCCCAGATGGTCTTAAGCTATCCCTGTGTACGGCTCGTTCGACCTCCAAAGGGGTCGCGCCCCAGAGGATGAGAACCGTTGTGCTTCACAAGGCAACGTCTGCTTTTCGTGTCTTTGTCTTTGCTGATAAACGCTTTCAGTCCAAGAGTTACTTTGATAGGTTACTACATATTAAACAAACAAAAATAATAACAAACAAGCAGACCAACAAACAACCAAAACAATGAACATGGCTGCTATGGCAACATCAACATTATTTGTGTTAGTATGTGTTACCAAATAGTAGCTAATCAAAATTAATATAGTGATTAGATAATATGACGCCCACCCCAAAAAAAAATAAATACATTTTTTTTTTTAAATTAAAAAAATCTAAATTGTGATCAAATGGTTATGGGCACTAGCTACTGTCACGCATTTCTATCTCTTATATCTATTACGCTTCTGCTGTGACTCGTCGACTGCTTCCTAATGGACTGCTTGCTAATGGACGTGTTCCTAAAAGACTGCTTCCTAATCAGCGAATTTGGTATTGAGAGTATATTACTAATAATTATATATATTTGAAATAAAGTAAGGTTCAATAATGATTAAAATATCGCGCCAACTATAAATCCTGACAGCTACGCTAAATGATATATTTTTTTTTTTTTTAAAATAACGCAACTGCGTTTGGTGCATAATATTTTCTTTCGGAAAATGAAATCGTCTCAATTTAAGTTATGGTGTCAAAATTTTCGGTTTAAAAGGGGTTGGGTCATCGTAATATTTAATATGGTTCATGGGCTTGAAATAAAACGTGTGCAGTGACGTAACATGGCGGAAAAGCGTGTAGCGAAAATCGGGATTCTTAAAAGTGCGTTACTTGAGTTCATGTTTTTTTTTAAAGTAACTTTAGTAGATGGCAAGCTCACGCATTGCTGTCGCCAATTTTTGGCGGGCCATATCTAGTGTTGTATTTGTTAGTGTAAGATACTCGGGGAAGGAAACAACGTATTTTTAGTGTAAGATACTCGGGGAAAGAAACGCGTATTTTTAGTGTAAGATACTCGTGGAAAGAAACAACGTATTTTTGGTGTAAGATACTCGGGGAAAGAAACACGTATTTTTAGTGTAAGATACTCGGGGAAAGAAACACGTTTGTTTACCTGGGTCAGTATTTCCAACGTTGTCAGCAGCGTTGAACGTAATGAAAGTGTTGTCTGTATAGAAAAAATATAATGATACTTAGGACAATCAATCAATCAATCAATCGGATTTTGAGTATTTCATCGCCTGATGAGAAAGAACACTGATCAATAACTAATCGTAGGTTTGGAGAGTAACTAGCTTTGACTTTTTTAGCTAAGAATATACATTTTAGTTGTGCGACCTTTGCCCCCGTAGATGACAAAGGCAATTTTAGAGTTGAAGAGTAGCTTTGAATTTCAGCTGTATTGATTTTAAAAGTGACGTAGAGATTTTCAATTTTATCCGGTGGCAGGACTTAGCCAGATAGTCTTATTTAAAGATGGCACTAATGTATTTTTTGGTTGACTGATTCTTACGTTATCAGAAATTCTGTGACTTCTCCTGCCTTAAAGATGATAGCAACAAGAGTAGTTAAGTTCACGGTGCTGTAGAAACGTTCATTTTTTCCACGACTCCAAACAGAACAGAAATCATATCAGCCCACCGTTATAGCCTGAACGAATTCATTCTCAACATCATTAATTCCTTTTACATAGTTTGTCCTTTGAAATCAATCATGACCATCTTAATAATCATTTCCTTGCTAATTCTGAACCATGAAGGGAGAGAGAGAGAGAGAGAGAGAGAGAGAGAGAGAGAGAGAGAGAGAGAGAGAGAGAGAGAGAGAGAGAGACGACCATCAAGTTAGGTTAAGAATCGTGCCGAATCGGTCTTATCGGTCTGATCCGTTCCTTCAGATGAACAACTTGTCGACGTCATGTAGTTGGGCTGATTTTTTCTGATTTCTTCAGCTTTCTCTGAGATCTTTCAATAAAGTCTTCCTCCATTCTTCTTACGTGGCCTAAACAGTGAAGGCGCCTCTTGCTAAGAGCGAAAAATGTGGTACAAATTTTGGTACTTTCCAAAACCTATGTTTTGGGCACCTTTTCTTGCCTTCGAATATGCAAAATGCAAAGGGAGACATATTTAATGGAAGTTGTTGATTTTTCGCCCATGACTGGCGTATGTGGTCCTCACTTCACTGCCATATAGGAGAGTACTAAGCACACATGCCTGATAGACGCTTAGTTCGTACTTTCAGTTAGCTTAAGATTATTCCACAACTGCTTATTCAATTTAGCAAAAGTCCCTGCTATTTTTGCGATCTTGATGTTCACCTCTCCGTCAAAGGAGTGTGAACTAGAGCAATTGGATGCAAGTTATGTGAAATGCTCAACTATCGATAGATTATGGCCCTCAAAGGATATGTTTGGAGGGGACGGTGCTTCTTGCATCATGATATTTGTTTTCTGAAGACTGATGGACATTCCAAACTCTTTACAAGCATGTGAGAGGCTATTGACAAACCACCGAACATCTTCTTCTGTATGCGATGTTAAGGCGGCATCGTCAGCAAACATCAATTCACGAATAAGTACTTTCTTCACCTTGGTCTCCGCAACGAAAGCGGTTGATATTGAACAGCCTACCATCAGATCTGGTATGGATGTGCATTCCTTCTTCACAGCCCTGAAGGCAAACCGAAGACATAACGTGGTGAAAATAGAGAAGAACGTTGTAGCTATAATCACAACCTTGTTTTACTCCCCTCATGACTGGGAATGCCTCTGGGACCGTGCCATTAACCGTTCATGTGCTGTTCTAGTTTTTTTGTGTAATGACTGTATGATTCTGAGCAGTCGTGGGGTACAACCTATTTTATGTAAGATACGGTACAGGCCAACCCGGGTTACCAAGACGAATGCCTTGTTACTCACCTGAATGACCTGGCTAATACATAGCAATGCATTTACCTAAATCCCAAATAAACAGACCCATGTCTTCCGAAGATATCATTGAATGCAAGCAGTTATTAAGTGAATTCATTGACTTAAAACTAATTGGTTACCCATTTCCGAGAGTCTGTCATGAATAGCTTGGCCAGTCGCCCAAATAGCTACGACAGCTTCACATTTAGATGCGTCACTATCTGTCAAATTAAGATTCATTATATTACGTGTTGATATTTAAGTTAAATAGTGATTAATTATAACGTTAAATATTAATTGGAAATTGATCAATAAGTAAATTAATCATTTAATGGGTTGCATTTTACCTCACTTTATTTCGGCAGATTTTAAACCACGTTGTGGCTCAAGTTAAATCACTTTGGGGCATACAATACATCACTTTGGGGCATATGATACATCACTTTGGGGCTATGATACATCACTTTGGGGCATTTGATACATCACTTTGTGGGGCATGTTAAATCACTTTGTGTGAATTACATGCAATGAGAATTTGACAGATTTTAATGGTGCTGACGTTTTGAATAATCTTCTGCGAATACATTTTTACCAACCCAGTAAGCAGCCAATCATTGACATAATTTACTATTTATATCTAGCAACTAATCACCCAAACATTTATATAACTTACCATTTATATCTAACAACTAATCAGCAAATCATTGACATAACTTACCATTAATTGATATCCACCAACAAATCAAGCATTTATTGACATGAATTACCATTTATTGATATCCACCAACCAATCAACCATTTATTGATATCCACCAACCAATCAACCAGTCATAGACATAACTTACCATTCTCATTCAAGTAATCAGTAATTCCAGCCCATACGTAAAACCCACGGTTGAGCTGTGCGGCATCAGCCTTCAGTTTATCTGCAAGGAAAATTTAAATAATCACAGGTCTGATTTCAGGATAGAAAAAAAGGGCAGGGGGGGGTGGAGGGTGGGGGCTCAATTTTGTAAATCATTCTTACTTTATTTAAGAAAAGACAAAATTTGAAGCATACAGAAAAGCTCTGGCCGTTTGAAAAAAACAAATGGATAAAATTCTAAAAAGATCTGACCATAACAAAAAGACATAATATGAAAGATCTGACCATTACAAAAAGACATAATATGAAGTATTTCCAAATGATCGGACCTTTTTTACAAAAAATTCAAAATATGAAAGATCTGAACATTACAATAATACACTATTTGAAGCCTTCCAAAAGATCTGATCATTAGAAAAAGACAAAAGTTTGTTCAATAATCTCAAAATCAACAGCAAAATTTAGAAAAATTGTTTTTCTTTGTTTTTTATTCTACTGCCATGTTTAAATTTACAGTAAAAAAATTTAAAAGAATTTTCGTTCTCCTATAAAAACGTGTTCATAATCTTATTGAGTCTACTGAAAATTCTGGGCTCGTTCATATTCGTATTAAGTCTACTGAAAATACTGGGCTCGTTCATAATCTTATTGAGTCTACTGAAAATACTGGGCTCGTTCATAATCTTATTGAGTCTACTGAAACTACTGGGCTCGTTCATAATCTTATTGAGTCTACTGAAAATTCTGGGCTCGTTCATAATCTTATTGAGTCTACTGAAAATACTGGGCTCGTTCATAATCTTATTGAGTCTACTGAAAATACTGGGCTCGTTCATAATTTTACTGAGTCTACTGAAAATACTTGGCTCGTCAATAATCTTGTACAGGTAACGGGCGGTCACAAACTATTTTGTCAAAAGTTTATGTCACCAATTATAAAAAGCGTTGGACTGCTCTATCTTATGTAAACAAGGATGCTATTATACACACGTCATCAATGATGCTATTGCGAACAGGTTATCAAGGATGCTACTGCGTACAGGTAATCAAGGATGCTACTGGGTACAGGTAATCAAGGATGCTATCATGTATATTTAATCAATGATGCTATTATGTACAGGTAATCAAGTTGCTATTGCGTACAGGTAATCAATGATGCTATTATGTACAGGTAATCAAGGATGCTTTTGCGTACAGTTAATCAAGGATTCTATCATGTATATTTAATCAATGATGCTATTATGTACAGGAAATCAAGGCCATAATTATATGCAGGTATTTGAAAGATGTCATTATGTAGAGACACGCAAAACAACATGAGGAAAAAGAAATCAATTACAAAAAAATATTTGTTACGCTCTAGATACATAAACTACGTATACAAAATAAGAAAAGAAATGTTTTAGAATGTTAAGTGTTGAGATTACCCCCTCCCACCCCCATCCCCCTACTCATAGAAAAAGAGACAAGCAGCGACCAACCCGTTTCTGTGTAAATATATTTTTATACCTGCGTTTTCTTGCCCTTTTATGGCTTCTGTCATACGGTCAACGATGTCTTCGATCTCGTCCTCACTAACTGTGGACAATAGTTTTAGGTATTGATCATGCAGCGATTATTTAAAAGACTAAGATAGAAACAAAAAAAAGCCGGACAATCCTAAGTTTATTAGTAGAGAAGGGCGCCAAGCTGTGTCATCCACGTGATGCTCCCTTGGGCCTAGCCGTCATTGTGGGGAAGAGGCGATTGGCTGTTTAGGGACCAGCTTATAATCCTAGACGAATAACACCAGACCTTGTGGAATTCGTCCTGTGAAGTCCACACCATCGTCACATTGTGAGGGACAGATGCTAGCAATATTAGTAGGGACTGAGTTTTTTTGCTTTGTTTTATGATCTAAGTAAATACTACTGAAAGCTGGTCCTAAACTCCTTCTTCAATCACATGCAAAATTAACCTGCTCCTTTTAGACCGATGACGTCACGTGTCAAAGTCTTCTCCATGCTGTCGTGGTTTATAAAGAATTTTAAGATGTATGCTATGGGGTTTTGCTTTTCTCTTCCTGCGTCATAGTAGCAATAAATATGTATTATTTTACACTTATCTCACTTATTTTTATCATAAATCTCGGTTAATTTTGGCGACAATGAGAATGTTAATTAGAGTGACAGTAAGAGTGACAAGGAGATAGACATTGAGAGTGACAGGGAAACAGATAATGAGAGTGAAACTGAGAGTGACATTGAGAGTGACAACGACAATGGCAGTGACAATGAAGTTGACAGTGATTATGACAGTGACAATGACAGTGACAATGACAGTGACAATGACAGTGACAGTGACAATGACAATGACATTGCCAATGACATTGACAATGACAGTGTCAATGACAGTTACAATGACAATAACGATGATAGTGATACTGACAGCGACAATGACAGTTGCAGTGACAGTGACAATGACAATGAAGGTTACAAAGGCAGTTACAGTGACAGTTACAATGACAGTGACAACGACAGTGACAATGAAAATGATAGTGACTATAACAGTGACTAGTTTATAAAAGAATCCTTATATGTTTTGTCCAGCCACTGTAAAATTCAATGACCAACTCACTCACGAATCATAATAACATTTAACTTTAACTGTAATTCGTGATGCCCTCCCCTCCCTCCCTCCCCTCCCTCCCCCCCCCCCAAATGGCCACTCACGTTGATCGTCTGGTCCACAATCCACAGCTTTGGCTTGGGCAGTAATGGCGTCCACCCTAGGCAACAGCTGATTGCTGTAGACACCTGGGAAACAGATATTCATATTCAACCACCAATGTCCAATCAGCAATGTCCAATCAGCAATGTCCAATCAGCAATGTCCAATCACCAAATCACAATTTATTCAATCGATAGAAGATGATAAAAGTGAACAACTGCTGTTTTCTTTCTTTCTACTCATTTATTTCATAATTTAAAATAAATTAATAAATATATAAATTATAAATAAATAAATAAATAAATAAAT
>CAXITT010000052.1:1412695-1461614 GCA_964033795.1 Lymnaea stagnalis | reverse complement strand
CAAGCACATGATGGTGCCAAGCACATGATGGTGCCAAGCACATGATGGTGCCAAGCACATGATGGTGCCAAGCACATGATGGTGCCAAGCACATGATGGTGCCAAGCACATGATGGTGCCAAGCACATGATGGTGCCAAGCACATGATGGTGCCAAGCACATGATGGTGCCAAGCACATGATGGTGCCAAGCACATGATGGTGCCAAGCACATGATGGTGCCAAGCACATGATGGTGCCAAGCACATGAGGGTGCCAAGCACATGATGGTGCCAAGCGCGTCTAAAGCAATAGATTTGAACACTGGCCTACCGGCACATACCAGTTTCCAGATATTTCCTGCCCGGGTTGTCTGACCCAGCAGAAAGACCATTGAGAGTAGTAATGGCGACATTGCCTTTTTTAACGAAAGACAACGCGGCGGGGGAAAAAATAAATTTAAAAAATCTGGATGTCTTAAGCCAGTCAAAGTGACGGATCAACAGGACTATTATGCTTAATTTTTTCCTGGAAAAAAAAACCTGGTAACTCCATTCTTTTTTCTTTGACTGAACCTAGACACTGTATTCCGTCTCCTATGAACTAACCTGGCCACTCTACTCTGTTTCCTCTGAAACAACATGGCGACTCTACTCTGTTTGCTCTGAAACAATCTGTCAACTCTACTCTGTTTCCTCTGAAACAAACTGGCAACTCTACTCTGTTTCCTCTGAAACAACCTGGCCACTCTACTCTGTTTCCTCTGAAAAACCTGGCCACTTTACTCAGTTTCCTCTGAAACAACCTGTCCACTCTACTCTGTTTCCTCTGAAACAACCTGGCCACACTACTATGTTACCTCTGAAACAACCTGGCCAATCTACTCTGTTTCCTCTGAAACAACCTGGTCACTCTACTCTGTTTCCTTTGAAACAAAATGGCCACTCTACTATGTTTCCTCTGAAACAACCTGGCTACTCTACTGTGTTTCCTCTGAAACAACCTGACCACTCTACTCTGTTTCCTCTGAAACAACCTGGCCACTCTACTTTGTTTCCCCTGAAACAACCTGCCACTGTGCGGTGTTTCCTCTGAAACAACCTGGTCACTCTACTATGTTTCCTCTGATGAAACCTGGCCACTCTACTGTGTCACCTCTGAAACAACCTGGCTACTCGATTATGTTTTCTCTGAAACAACCTGGTCACTCTACTATGTTTCCTCTTAAGCAACCTGGCCACTCTACAGTGAATCAAACTGGCCGCATTACCCTGTTCCATTTATACAAACCTGCAATTGTACCCTTCTTCCTCTGACTGAACCTAGACACTTTTCTCTGTTTCCTATGAACTAACATAGCCACCCTACTCTGTTTTCTATGAACAAGCATGGCCACTTTACTCTTTTTTCTCTGAAATTGACCTGGCGTCTCTATTCTGTTTCTTCTGAATGAACATGTCCACCCTACTCTGTTTCATTGAATCAAACCGGCCGTTTACCCTTTTCACCTTGATGAGCATTACCACTTAACTATGTCCCCCCACCCCCCCCCCCATCAGCCTGGCTACTCAAAATCAGCTTCCCTGAGGCCGTGGTTGGAAAAGTTGCATCCACTAGCTGTGTGCAGCTCTTCGCAGGAAGAAATCCAAATCCTTCTTTTTTATGTCCACCCTACTCTGTTTCATTGAATCAAACCGGCCGTTTACCCTTTTCACCTTGATGAGCATTACCACTTAACTATGTCCCCCCACCCCCCCCCCATCAGCCTGGCTACTCAAAATCAGCTTCCCTGAGGCCGTGGTTGGAAAAGTTGCATCCACTAGCTGTGTGCAGCTCTTCGCAGGAAGAAATCCAAATCCTTCTTTTTAAACAGTAAACAGTTCTGCAAATTGAACAGTGCACCCCAGCCATGGGATCTCAAAATATTTTCATAAACATATACACTTGAGAAAAAATCTCTCTGTACTCGAAAACGTTAGCGGAGCCCTTCCCTCTGCTGACATGATAATGTTGGAAACATCGTATTCATAGCTTCGGCAAGCCTCAATGGACCATCACAAAGACTGTGTTCTACCGAGGAGTATTCATAAGTTTCTATTCCAAAACAGAACATGGAGCTGTTTTTGCACCATCTTAAACGTATGCCATCTTCGTAGCTCAAGGACAGATTTTATTGCAAAACATTTTTTTTCTTTAAAAAACCAATGAAAGAATTTAAAAAAATAAATAGTATTTGATTTATTTACAACGACCATATAGGTTAGAAATTTGTTTCTGACTTAGTTATCCAGTAAGTGCCTTACCTATGTGTCTTAGAGGCTGAACATTTTTAAAAAGCTAAAAATTCAGTTTTAAAAAAAATATAAAAAAGTAAATAATTTAAAAAATGAGATTAAAAGGAACAAAACTAACGTTCTTTGTATTTGACATGACTTCAACAGTTTTTTTGGGTTTTTTTCAATAAAAAATAAAATTATTATTATTTTTTTTTTAAAAAGATAAAAATCTTACCGCAGACAACACGGTGGCTGTCATGAAGACAGCAACTAACACGTAACACTTCATGGTTTACGTTGTGATGGTTTAGTGACAGAGTAGAGTTAGGTCTTCCCGTTTCAGACTAGATCGAATCGCTCCACACAAGAGAGTGGCGATAGTTTTATACCGTACCGCAGCGTCAGCACATGTTTCCGCATCTCTTGATGTACGACAAACAACAACGAGCAACAAACGGGACGGCTAATGAGAGTTCACACTCAGACCAAGACAAAGACTTTGGGGTGAAGGACGTACTCGGAGGCGTGAAACCATCACAGCGTCTTTTTATCTGGAGTCGATGTTAAAGAAATCGAATACAATTTTTTTTTAAAAGTATTAATACATTATATCATCTAAAGCATGAGCGTTTAATATATTCGATTAATTTATTATTAAAGTAGCATAGGTGGTTGTTTTTTCCCCGACTCTCTAGCCCTTACAGTCATACAGATGTGAACATAATTCTGAAGTTTGATCTTATACTTGATGCTAAACGTCGACTATATTGTTACCATCACTGTACTGATGGCGTCAAATCAATACCGTTCCCCTGCTCCATTATTATCGATTATTTCCTGCTAATGTCCTAACTGTCTTCTGATGGCTTCTGGTGTAGGGTGAGAAGTAACGAAAATATGAAAGGATACAATTACTATTATTATTTTTAATTAACACCTTTTCTATAAATAAGTTTATCTATGAGCTTCTTGGGGTGGGGGGGATCAAAGTAGGGACGGGGTGTTTACAAAGTATGCTCCCACACCATAATGGGGCTATTATGGTATTTCCCATTTTGCAGTGCAGCGTCAGCGATAACTTATGAGTCACGGCTAGAGACGAGACGTGGGCTTATTTGATTGGTTGGAGACGGCCATTAAACTTGCTAAAAAAACTCGAAATCAAAGAGACAAATCAAACAATAAACTCATCTCTTACATTGCTCTGGGACAGGCTTGCACAACGCAAAATTTAAGGTGGACCGTAATTCTCTATGAAAAACTTTTCGGGCCCTAATACTTTATAAAATCTTGCTCAGGCCGTAAAACTTCATATAAAACTTGTGTGGGCCGTAAAACTTCATATAAAACTTGTGTGGGCCGTAAAACTTCATATAAAACTTGTGTGGGCCGTAATACTTCATAAAAAACTTATGTGGGCCGTAAAACTTCATATAAAACTTGTGTGGGCCGTAAAACTTCATATAAAACTTGTGTGGGCCGTAATACTTCATAAAAAACTTATGTGGGCCGTAATACTTCATAAAAAACTTATGTGGGCCGTAATACTTCATAAAAAACTTATGTGGGCCGTAATACTTCATAAAAAACTTGTGCGGGCCGAAAGAAAAAAGGACGGGAAAGCTATTCAGCAAATAATAATAATAATAAATATTCTTTTACTTCAGTTCGCGGTCTGCGAAGTGGATGTTCAACAGCTAGTTTGAGATACTCTGGACCCACCTGTAATTTTACAACGGTTATTTTGAGGAAATTCTGAATTCAAGCCCGGAGATGGATTCCCGTATACTTATAACATTTGCACAATGAAACATTCCGACAACTACTGCGACGCCACTGGTGCTAAGCTGTATCATCCACATGCTTTTCCCTTGGATTATCCAGCGGCATGGAGAGTGGAGATTCGCTATGTTGGGAACCAGCTCATAATCCTAAACAGAATAATCCCAGGCCTTGTGGATTTCGTCCTGCGAAGTCTACACCATCGTCTATTTGAGACCGACGGAGGCCAGCAAAAAAAAAAAAATTGATAAAAATAATAATAATAATAAAACAATTACTAACATTAGCCATTCTGTTATATTTACATCCACCAAAAATAACTTAGGTTTCAGAATAATAACGAATGACTGAAAAATCACTTTAAAAAAAAATAAAACACACACATCCTTCAAACTTTGCGTCCAGCAAAGTCAACAATTAAGATTTTCAAATGTCAGTGCATTCAATGATAACATCTATTTTAATCCTTCCAGTATTAAGATTTTTGCGAGTTGGCGGCAGCAGCGAATTCTGCATGACAGTGGTTCCCACAATTAATGTAGTTGTGCACTATTATTAAAAAAAATTAATTAAGTTCTAACGGCCCCCATTATTTCAAAAAAATGTCCGGCCTCTTAGTTCCTATTAAAAAAGCGCACATTAAAGAGGGAATTATTCGCGGGCATTTTGAATTATAGTTTGCGCTCCCCAAGTTGGCCCATCCCCTGCTTAGGAACCACTCGTCTGAAGTGACACGTCCACTCACCATTATTCCGCGATGAAAATTGTTTGAGTTCATCAAGACCTTTAAAAAACAATAATTTAACTGCTATCTTTAGAAAACATACGAGGCAGCGTTTCACAATCTTTTCTATACTCTACAGCAGGCCTGCACAACTCATAATGTAAGGCGGGCCGTATTACTTGATGAAAAACTTTTGCGGGACGTAATACTTTATGAAAAACGTGAGTGGGCCGAAAGCTATTAAGAAAATAATAATAATAAGGAATATCTCGCTACTTCGCGAGCCGCCAGGTGTGTGCTGGCGGGCAGCATTCAGCCAGCGGGCCGTAGGTTGGGCAGGCCTGCTCTAGGAAATAAATGACGAACCCAGCTTGCCACCACGCCTGGATCAGGGACACGTCTGACCAGAATCAAAGAAATCCATTTGCATGACTGAACAGTCACAATTTGTTTTCGTAATTCTAATAGAATTTTTGGTTAGGGGCCTATTAATTTTCATAGAATATTGTGTTATTAATTCAAATCGAATTTTGTGTTCTTAAGTCTTATATAATTTTTTTGTTTTTAATTATAATAGAACTTTGTGTTATTATTTTTAATATAATTTTTTGTTATTAATTTTAAAATAAATTTTTGCTATTAATTCTAATAGAATTCAGCGATATCAATTCTAATGAAAATTTTGTGATATTAATTCTAATGGAATTTTTTTTATATTAATTCCCAAAGAATTGTATGTTATTAATCCAAATAGAATTTTGTGATACTAAATCTAAATAGAACTTTGTGATATTAATTCCAAAAGAATTTTGTGATATTAAATCTGATAGAAATTTGTGATATTTAATCTGATAGAACTTTGTGATATTAAATCTGATAGAACTTTGTGATATTAAATCTGATAGAAGTTTGTGATATAATAAGGATCGAAATGAGTTCTAGCAAAGCTATACGACACGTAAGTCAATGGTTCTCAAAGCTATACGACACGTAAGTCAATGGTTCTCAAAGCTATACGACACGTAAGTCAATGGCTCTCAAAGCTATAAAATACGCCTCGTTTTAAATGTCATGTTCCATGAAAGGAACGTGTTGTCAGGTTCGATCGCCCGGGAAAGTAAGTGCTACTTATCTCCCACTTCATTATTATAGTTTAAGAGTGGGTCGAATCGTAAGATTTGTGGAATATTCCTTTGGAGACCGTTTTCTCTTTTGTAATAAAACAAAATTAAAATTATGAGAAGTCTTAGGATCTGCCTTTCGAGGCTTGTTGACTCGGATTGCTGCGATGACGTTCAGTTAACATTTATTCGAGGCTTGTTGACTCGGATTGCTGCGATGACGTTAAATTAACATTTATTCGAGGCTTGTTGACTCGGATTGCTGCGATGACCTTGCGTTAACGTTGGAGTCTTTTGACGTTTTTAACTTTAAAGACTTTTTTTCTCATTTGTTTTTGTTGTTTAGAATAACTTAGCACAAATTTATTTTTTAAAGTGTTTTTTTTAATCGTACGACTGAACTGATTGAATTTGAAGGGTTTCTAGAATTTTCATGTTTGTTTAAAACTAAGGACACAGTGAGGCTGGAGGTGGTCCAGCAACGGGCAGAACGCTTTGTCCTGAACCAATACCGAAACACTTCAAGTGTTGGCAGCATGCTGGAAACACTGGGCTGGTCACACATGGAAGAATGACGACGACTATCCAGGCACATCATGTTGTACAATATCAAAAAATGGGCTGGTCCACTGCTCTGGCATGAAACAGAAACTGGTCCCTCTTCCCCCTAGACAGCGACGAGGCCATGACAGGCAGTTCCGGCTAAAACAAAAAGAACTCAATACAGGAGCTCCTCATTCCTGCCAAAGACAATAAGGGACTGTAATAAGTTTCCGAACGCAACAGTTGCAGCGGCTACACTCGACACATTTGTGTCTATTTCCTCCTGTCTTCAAACCCCCAGCTCATAACACCACTGCTGAGTAGCCCTTGCAGCCGGTGAAGTATCCCCTTGAAAACCATGCACAGCAACATCGCGAACCTCTGTGAAACATAGGAGCCAGAATTTTCAATTTATTTATTGATTGCTGGTCCTCAAAATAAAGATGAGAAGAAGGAATATTTCCAGAAAGACAATAAAACACATTGAAAGTGCTAATATTATTTCTATTTAATAAGAAAAAAACCCAAATGACACTATTATTTGTTTACTAGACATAGCCGGCCAAACATTGGCGACAGCAGTGCGCGAACTTCCCATCTAGTTAAGTTACTTGACAAAACATGAACTCAAGTAACGCACATTTCAAGATCCCAATTTTTGCTACTCCCCTTCCCCCATGATACGTCACTGCACTTATTTTATTTCACGCCAATGAAATAGATTAAATATTCACATGTCCCAACCACTTTTAAACCTAATATTTCTACACCATACTTAAATTGAGACGCTTTCCTTTTCAGAAAGAAAATATCACGCGTCAAGGGCAGTTACAAAGAAAATCATTTAGCGTAGTTACCGGGAATTATATTTTACGCGCTATTGAACTCAGTACTGAACCATACTTTCTTTCAATCATTTAGAAATATTTGTAATATACTCTCAATACCAAATTAACTGATTAGGAAGAAGTCCAAAAAAAAAAAAAAAAAAGAAGATAAAAATGAAGTGCATTATATATGTATGTATATAAGAATGAGCTAAGGCTTACCATAACGCCAAAGAGAACCAAAAATATTTATTAAATACGTTCGGGTTCTTAAAAAGGAACATAGTTATTTTCTATTACTTTACCGAAATCGAGTAAATTTAAATGTGCAAAAATATTATACATCCGCTTTTATTTTTATTTGAAGCTTAAGTATTATTATTGTTTATAAATTACAAAAAATATTTAAAGTAACAACAAAGGAATTATCTTAAGCGATTTAAATGCGTTTGAAAGTTATGTAAAAAAAATAAATTACAAAAAATTATGATCAAATAATTACACAGCAATCATATTTTTCGGGAAAACCTAAACATCAGTTGTTTTAGTGGGTTGCTGATATTGCAATTGAATTTAAAATTAATTAGTTTTTCTAAATTAAAGCGCAAATGACGTCATAGCGAGAATTGCCTATTTTGGCAAAAACTCTTTAGATTTTTAAATTTAATAACCGAGCGTCACAAAACTGATAATGTATTTCCCCATCTTTAAGTAAAATTAATGAATGCTATTATTGCTTTTTTTAAATTGTTAATAAGACACACACAAATTTTAGTTGTGTTTTTTTTCAGATTTGATAAGTTTTTATTTTTTCTAATTTCAAACATATACTTTTATTAAATTTATAACGTAATAAAAACTTAACTTTTAAATATACTTCTAATAAGTGAATGCTGTTTAAGTCAATCAGTGCAGGGAAACGCCACAGCCAAATGGCATTCACTAATCTTTTATATCTTAAGGGCCCACGATCAATTTATTGATCATTTTGGCTCCTATGCCTGTAGATGGGATTTGCAATGTTTCTGTTACTGGTGGTGATGAGGAAATTCTACAAATTTCCAGTGCCACTTTGTGAGGGAATCATGCACTAGGGGTTTGAAGGCTTGAGGCAATGGACACAAATGTGTCTAGTGTTGTCGCCTAAACCGTTCCTTTTGAAAGCTGGTTCCAGTCCGTGATTGTCTTGGGCAGGAATGAGCAGCTCCTATACTGGCTTCTTGCTGGCATGAGCCGGAATTGCCTGTCATGGCAATTATAATCCACTTATAACTCATCCAAATTAGAATAAACCAAATGAAGTGAAAAATTTGTTAGTTTGGTTATTGAAGGGACTACAAACCGGTGGAAGATTTTATTAATTTTATCAAACTCTAGAGAGGGGGGCTGGTCATTCCCCCCAGGCAGCCTAATATACGCCTCAAAATAAAGAAAAGATTTTGATAAATGATTATTAACCTTCTTGGGTACATACATCTCGAAGATTGGTAATAGGATGTGTACATTTTTACGTGGATGACAATATATTTAAATCCTATTGTATTACATTTGTGAAAAAAGAGATGTTACATTATCTTTTTACAAATAAACATATGTTTATCAGTTAAGAAAATCAATGGCGTTAACAAAACGTGCGTAAATTTACATGAGGAATTTCTAGAAAGAGCCGATGAAATGATTGATTTCTTCCGCTCCAGATCCTATCCTGAAACTACTCTGGTCTCAGCACTAGATCGCATCAGTACGATCACACGAAAAGAGGCTTTCAAAACTCGCCCTAACAACAATGAGGATCGTACCAAACTTATACTAACCTACCACCCTCACAATTTAACTGCCAAAAAAATATTCCTAAAAAATCGTAGCATACTTCTTGCTGATCCTGATACCAACAGGGTTTTCTCATCCCCTCCACTGATTGTCTTTAGACGGGACAGAAATCTAGGTGATCTTCTGGTTCATAGTCGCCTTCGATCTGAACCGTCCTACGTTGGTACTAAACCATGCTTAAGAGGCCGCTGCAGAACTTGTCCCTTTACACTCCAAACTGAAAGCATTGGCCTCCCTAAAGGTACCTTTACCATTAAAGAGGGTTTCACCTGTGTCAGCAGAAATGTAATATATGCGATTGTTTGCCGTAGATGCCAATCAAGTTACATAGGGGAAACTGGGAGAAGATTGGCTGATAGGTTTACTGAACATCTAAGGGATATTGAGCAATGTAAACCTTCCCCGGTCTCTTCTCATTTCAACCAAAAAGAACATAAAGGTGCTTTGGATATAACCATTACGGCATTGATTTCATGCAGTAACACACCAGACAGGGTTAAAATGGAAAATAAATTTATTCAGCTGTTTGGCACCATATCTCCATATGTTATTAATCAAATAATATCCTACTGATGTTTCTCCGTTTCCCTATATTTCATCTATTTTCTTATTGCTGTTTGTTGATGTATCCCTGGATATTCTGGGCCATTATTATTGTGGACTTTATTTTTCACAGTGTCTATATTTATATTCTCTCGCTTCCTGTTTTCCCACTTCCGGAGACACGAATGGATACTGCTTGAGTTGTCTACTGTGTTCTTTTCTTTGTTATATTTTCATTTCTATTGTTGGCTGAGGAAGGCTTTATGCCGAAACGTCCTTGTTTTTTGTCCTGTTACCTTATTTCAAGCTTCCACATACCTCGTTTCACTATTTCATTCATTTACATAGCTTGAAAGCAGTCCCTTCATTTATTTTTTCGTAAATTCACACAAGTATAGATACCTACGAATATCAAAACCCAATCATTGTACACGCTTGAAAATTTAATTTTTGATAAATGGAGATGGGTTAATAATTTCTTTAGAAAAAAAAAATGAAAATATATTATTTTTGTTTTCACTTTTCGAAAGTGGATGTGTTGTTTAATGAGATTAACACTAATAAAAAAAATAAAGACACTCATGTCTGTTATAGACGTGAAACATGTTTGAGAGATTCTGCTTCAGATAAAAGAATTTTCGTTTTACGACTTTTTGATAACGTATAATTAAAAAAACAAGGTAAAAGTGTGTTTAAATTTTTGAAATTAAATATTTATGTATAAAACTTCTTTGATATAAAATATATTTATATCAAACCGAGATTATTTGGGTGCAAATTTAAGATGATGTTTCTTAACAATTTTAGAGAAAAAATGTTGTAATTCAAGGGCACTAAAAAGGTTAAATCTCTAGAGTAGAAATCGTCCCTCATTTAATTTTTTTAGTGACAAAAGTGATAATATTAGTATTCATTTAGGTTGGGCATTTTAAAGTCATGATTAGAGGAACAGGTTATGGGCTTGAAAGGGAGTAGGGTAGGCGTATAGTAGATACATGCTTCTCAAAACTTAATGATGTTAAAAACGTAAATATCATTACACAGATTCTTCTTTTTTAAGTTAGGATTTGTAATGAGCTTTTGAAAAAGCAGATAGATATTTGCGCAAAGGACCCACTACTATCACCCCGATAACATCGGGTCATATATTCTAGTATTTATAAGCGATAAAGGTTTAGTGACAGGATTTTACACCAACGTACAGTTTACAATAGTTCTGCTTTGTAAGACAACATTCGAAGCACACGATTGCTTGCACAGCCACTCTACACTGCTTGGGATAGGACTTACACTAGTGACGTCCCTTGGTCTGCCTGTTGTTGCAGACAACACAGTCTGGTTTGTGTGGAATTTTTCTCTAAACATCATCAACAGAAAAAAAATTCTGCCGTTCTTTTTTCTACTTGATGACGACATAATGTTAAATTGTGACAGAAATGTTTTGGCAATAAACACGTGTACTCTCTACAGCATGTTAAGCAGATTGCTTAACTAAAGAATACAGCGTTTATGTGCTGTAGAAGGAAATGAGCAAATCAAAACAACGAACGTGTCGACAAGAAGCCTTCTTCAGCGAACTAACACCAGTAAAAACAATATTAGAAAAAAAAAATAAATAAACACTTGTCTGAAAATTTAGTACACGAGGAAGGTGACAGAACATACGAAGGCGAGAGTTTAAAACAGGTAAAATGGGACGGACGAGAGGAAATCTAAGTCCATTGCGATTCGTCATAGTGAAGAGGAGTGGTGAAAAGGTTAACCAAGAGGATGGATTATATAAGTATTTTTCTATAAATCTATAAGTACTTAAATCACTTTATTTTCCAAATTCACCTGGTTTGAGGACATATTATTCAATTTTTATATATTCGATATTAAAAAAAAAATGTCAAAATGTGAATCTGTATACCAATGTTAATTATAGAGATTAAAAAATGGATCTCAACCATATTTTTCACGATAAAATCCTTGTAAGAAAACCATTATACTAACTCGCATTATTCTGTTAGGAGTTGGAGCTTACGCCCTTCAAGCCCCGGATATTAAAGTGGCAACCTGCTCCATCTGTAGGGCTGTGCCATGTAACGTCTTCTGAACGTAGGACACTCCCGCCTACCTGGTCTCCTCTGCAGCTTCTAGAGCGGGGCACGCACTCAACGGATGAACTACTTTCTCCGGGACCACTTCTTTGCAAGAATATTGGGGACTATCTCCAGAATATTGGGGAGTATCCCCAGAATATTGGGGACCATCCCCAGAATATGGGGGACTATCCCCAGAATATTGGGGAGTATCCCCAGAATATGGGGGACTAGCCCCAGAATATGGGGGACTATCCCCAGAATATTGGGGACTATCCCCAGAATATTGGGGACTATCCCCAGAATATGGGGGACTATCCCCAGAATATGGGGGACTATCCCCAGAATATTGGGGAGTATCCCGAGAATATTGGGGACACTGGAGTCGTACCAAAAGCTTGGCAAAGCGCATCATCCGTTCAAATAAGGGAAAACAGATTGTTTCATATGTTTCCTAACCTTAAAATGTATGACTTCGACGTGGAAACATTTGAAACAAATAAAGTAAGGAAAAAATGTGCTTTTACTGTTGCTGCTGCTGTTGTTTCTGCTATTGTTGCCGCTGTTGTTGCTGCTGTTGTGGCTGCTGCTGTTGCCGCTGTTTTTGCAGCTGTTGTTGCTGCTTTTGTAGCTGCTGTTGTTGCTGCTGTTGTTGCTGCTGTTGTTGCTGCTGTTGTTGCTGCTATTTTTGCTGCTGTTGTTGCTGCTGTTGTTTCTGCTGTTGTTGCTGCTGTTGCTGCTACTGTTGTTGCTGCAGTTGTTGCTGCTGTTGTTGCTTCTTGTGTTGTTTCCAGTAAAAAATGAAAATCAAGACCCAGTCTTGGACAAAGTCGATTCCATATGATTCTTCTACGCAAGTCAACTTCTGGATATTGCTTTAAATATTTTTTTTTTACTTTAATGATACAGATTCGCACACACAAATGCGTACTTAATACACATTACATACACAATACATACCTAAGTGTCACTTTCAATAAATTAAAAATACAATAATTTCTGGTCATTCCCGCACCTCCAGTGGTGCCCGTATTTGAGAACCCCTGGTCTATACGACGAAACTATTGCTTAAACCGTTTCGTTACGTCATCCAACTGATCCGACCAAACGAAAATGCTACAGTGGGCTGGTGCTTTTACCTCTGTTGAATGTGGTTGCGTGGATAAGTTAACGCTTTGAGTTTCATTTTACTTAATTATTACACTTCCTCCAAGAACGCTGAATGACTGCCCATGACGAGTGAAAGCTTTTCAAGGCAGCCACCCAATCCTGGTCGTGTTCGGAGAGAGATTCTGCCATTGTCTCGCCCACAACATCTCATCATGCAAGCAACAATAGTTATGTTGAAAAGATTATCTTTCTAAGGTACCTCACAGTAAAGATAATTAAATCAGCAGAGGCAACCATCATAGTCAGTTCTACGCTTTAAATGTGTGAGAACAGCATGGAGCACGACTGAGACAGCATGAAAGCATGACGTCAACACACAACAAAACGTAATGTGGCGTGTGAAACAATGGGTAATGATTTTGTCATTTTTCGAAAAGTTATTTTTTAAAAAAAAACGGGCAGGTAAAAATATAAAAAGAAAAAAAAAAAGAGTCAAAGTTTTTATAAGGAGACTTTTATTATACACTTAAGCCACATTGCCTTAACGGCTAATTCTGTTTTACGATTCACAAAAACGAGTCCTCCAATCAGAGTGGTTGACAGTCATCTGTCCGTTATAAAGTGGTGGCCGCACGTTTCCTCCAGCCCACGCTAGCGCAGAAACGACCGATGCCTATTCCTATACAGACTCTACGCTTGGATTTTCCTAAGGGTTGGGGATATGATCTCAATGATAAACATTTGATGTCATTCGAAATTCAACTCAAAAATTCAGTAAAAAATAAGCATTGTTTATTCTTCAATTGTTTTTTTGCGAAACCAAAACTTTGTCGGCCTGTTAATATGTTTATTACTGGAGGCGACGTGGCATATAGCAATAAAATATAAAATAAAATAAAATCTGCAAATTCGGGGAGACGCAAATGCCCCAGCTCGCCCTACCCAAATGACGTCACTGAATACTACCGTTATTACCTGATAACATCTGGTTATATACTCTAGTAGTCATATAATAATTTATATCTATATTGATTTATTACTGACACGTTGTAAAGCTTATCTTTTTCCTCACACAAGTCTCATGTCTGACATTCATTCATTAGCATAGGACTGTAAAGAATAGATGTAGAAATAATAAAAGTAGAAATAGTAATGATAGAAATAGAAATAAAAATAGTAGAAAAAAAAGAGAAATTGGAATAATGCAAAACATTTTTTGGAAAAAAAACATTTGTCTTTTTATTATTTACCTGATTCGGAATTTTCAACATTGTCAAAAGTAAATGAAACGATAGTCTCCCCTGTAAATTGAAAGATTAAAAAAAAAAGTTATTTGATTATTCCAGCATTATTTGTAACCTTTGTTTCTACCTTTACTAGTAAGGTTTATACTCTATAAACCTAAAGTATTACTGATCTAATATCATAAGTTGGCAGTTCTTAAAAACCGTATTCAATCTATTCAATATTTAAAATAATCACTGTAACCTTAAGTAAATTTAAATATAATGAGGTAAATATGTCAATAATTTTTGTTCTATCTTCAGTTTACTCTAAAATTAATTAATCCTTTTGAATAAACATTTTGTCACGGAAAATTGTTTTGTTTTGTTAAATATCCTGATTTATCTGACATAGTTTTACTATTTTAGTGTATCAATTGTTTTAGAATTTGCAATAGTTGCACTTGGACGGATGCTATTATAAAGTAGAGTAGCATTGCTATGGGGTGCAGTCCTCACCAAAGAGACCCATGATGCCTAAATATGCCGTCAGAAAGTACTCAAACAACAAACACATTAGCTGTCAATACAGCATTCACAGTCCTCAACAAATGGACCGATGCGGCCTAATTACGTCATTAGCATCACTCATTGAACAGACCGATGAAGTCTGAATACACCATCACATTCCTCAACAAACGACTAAATAGGACTGGAGACAGCATTCACAGTCCTCAACAAACCGATAAGACCTAAAGAAACCATTCACAGTCCCTAACTTACAGAACAATGAAGTTTGAAGACATCATTTATTTTAACTTTTCTTTTTTTTTTTTTTTTTTTAATTTTCGATAAGACCTAAAGAAACCATTCACAGTCCCTAACTTACAGAACAATGAAGTTTGAAGACATCATTTATTTTAACTTTTCTTTTTTTTTTTTTTTTAAATTGATTAAACACATTTTACCTAAGCCTTGTAATGTATCAAGAATAGTTTGACCGGACCCCCAGACAGCCGTCACAGCTTCACAGAGGCGGTCTTGGTCACCACTCTCTGTGAATAGAAGATGTATATAAATAATGATGTGTTCCTCTTCTTATCTAAATGAAACGAATAAAACAAATCAGTATTACTTTACGAGAAGCCGATTATTTCTATTTCAAAGACACATTTACAGATTCTGATATTTTACAATAAAAAAAAGATAAACATCACCAATGAAGAGATAGTAGAGAAGATTTGAGAAATGAAAGATGGTGGCGAGAGAGCCAGAGAACACAGACGTATATTCAGTTTTATTGTCGTTTATAGTATTTTAATCTACCATTAAAATCCACCATGAATAGGCCAGTCTTTGACATAACCTGCTATTTATGTCCGCCGCGTAATCAGATACTTATTAATTTAAACTACTTTTTACTTTAGCCAATTAATCAGCCAATCCTTGAAAGAACCTACCATTTATAGCATCCATGTAATCAGCTAATTATAGAAATAACGCATCATTTATCTCATACAAGTGATAAGCAAATCGTCGAAATAACCTAACATTTATAGCATCCAATTAATCAGCAAATCATTGAGAGAACCTACCATTTCATATCATCCAAGCAATCAGCCAATCATTCAAAGAACCCACAATTTATATATATCATACAAGCAATCAGCCAATCATTGAAAGAACCTACCATTTCATATAATCCAAGCAATCAACCAATCATTAAAAGAGCCTACAATTTTTATCATCCAAGCAATCAGCCAATCATCGAAAGAACCTACCATTTAAAATCATACAAGCAAACAGCCAATCATTGAAAGAACCTACAATTTATATCATCCAAGTAATCAGCCAAACATTGAAAGAGCCTACAATTTATATCATCCAAGCAATCAGCCAATCATTGAAAGAACCTACGATTTATTTCATCAAAGTAATCAGCCAATCATTGAAAGATTCTACCATTTATTTCATCAAAGTAATCAGCCAATCATTTTAAAAAAAACTACCATATCATATCATTCAAGTAATCAGCCAATCATTGAAAGAACCTACAATTTATTTCATCAAAGTAATCAGCTAATCATTGAAAGAACCTACCATTTCATATCATACAAGCAATCAGCCAATCATTGAAGGAGCCTACAATTTATATCATCTAAGTAATCAGCCAATCATTGAAAGAACCTATCATTTACAACATCCAAGGTATCAGCCAATCATTGAAATAACCTACCATTTATTTCATCAAAGTAATCAGCCAATCATTAAAAAAAAACCTACCATTTATAACATCCAAGTAATCAGCCATTTTTTGTAGAACCTAAAATTTACAAAATCCAAGTAATCAGCCAATCATTGACAGGACCTACCATTTATAACATCCAAGTAATCAGCCAATCATTGTAGAACCTATCATTTGCAACATACATGTAATCAGCCAATCATTGAAAGAACCTACAATTAACAACATCCAAGTAATCAGCACATCAATGAACGAACCTACAATGAACAACATCCAAGTAATCAGCCAATCATATACAGAACCTACCATTTACAACATCCAAGTAATCAGCCAATCATTGAAAGAACCTACTATTTACAACAACCAAGTAATCAGCCAATCATTGAAAGAACCTACCATTAATAACATCCAAGTAATCAGCCATTCATTGTAGAACCTATCTTTTACAACATCCATGTAATCAGCCAATCATTTACATAACCAACCATTTACAACATCCAAGTAATCAGCCAATCATTGAAAAAACCCCACGATTTACAACGTCCAAGTAATCAGCTAATCATTGAAAGAACCTACCATTTATAACATCCAAGTAATCAGCTAATCATTGAAAGAACCTACCATTTACAACATCCAAGTAATCAGCCATTCATTGTAGAAACTATCAGTTACAACATACAAGTAATCAGCAGATCATTGAAAGAAACTATCATTTACAATATCCAAGTAATCAGCTAATCATTGAAAGAACCTACCATTTACGACATCAAAGTAATCAGCCAATCATTGAAAGAACCTACCATTTACAACATCCAAGTAATCAGCCATTTATTGTTGAACCTATCAGTTACAACATACAAGTAATCAGCAGATCATTGAAAGAAACTATCATTTACAATATCCAAGTAATCAGCCAATCATTGAAAGAACCTACCATTTACGACATCCAAGTAATCAGCCAATCATTGTAGAACCTACCATTTACAACATCCAAGTAATCAGCCATTCATTGACAGAACCTACCATTTACATCAACCAAGTATTCAGCCAATTATTGAAAGAACCTACCATTTGTAATATCCAACTAATCAGACATTCATTGTAGAACAGAACCTACCATTAAAACATCCAAGAAAGCAGCCAATCATTGAAAGAACCTACCATTTACAACAAACAAGTAATCAGCCAATCATTGAAAGAACCTACCATTTATAACATCCAACTAATCAGACATTCATTGTAGAACAGAACCTACCATTAAAACATCCAAGAAAGGAAGCCAATCATTGAAAGAACCTACCATTTACAACATCCAAGTAATCGGCCAATCCTGCCCACTTGTAAAATGCCCGGTTTAGCTCCACCGCGTCTGTCTCCAGTTTACCTATAGGGAGAGACCAATGTTTAAGGATAATATAAGGGGACCCGACTGCCATCGTTATAATTAGATTGCGATGTGTGTGAAATAAAGTGCGGTTAAACTTGAAAAAAAATTGATGCAACAAAACATACAAAATGTTTCGGCTAGAGGCCTTCGTCACTGATGAAAAAACGAAGCACACATATATTTGAAAAAAATTGTGACCCCAAAGCAGCGTTCGACAAATGGATGTCACCCAAACTTAAAAGCTTGGGAGACGCTGTCCTAGAAAACAGCAAGAGGAATGTAATAGGTCATTATTGTCTAAGAGAGTTAATTATGCAAAAGGGGAAGGAATAGATCATAAGTTGTTCAACGGCGATTGGGGGGGGAGAAAAAAATGGGGGGGGGGGGGGGAGCGGAGAAAAGATTTAAAAAGTGGAGCAGAAAATTACACTCATGCCATTTTGTCTCAACGTCCCAAAGTGTGTATCACTCTGTTTGCTAAGTTCATCATGGCGGGCGTGTTGATACAGGAAACAATATCGGTCAGATCCAAGTAGCGGGAGCCCCTGTTGTCACTTATATCAAAGTGTTTGCTTTCATAGGACACTGCTGAACTTTTCAAGGTGTCCAGTACATCTGCCTGCTGGACGCTGTCCAGTTTCAATCAGATACGCCAAGTGGTGGCGGATACAAACAGTGGCGTAGAAAAAATTGTGGAGATCAGTGGCGTCGACAGGGAATTTGTTTACGTCTCAAAAGAGGGACAATTATTTTAATAAGTATGTTTCATCATTTAGGCCCTTGAGGTTTTCTTTACATAGAAAGTTGCAATATTTCAAATTATTTTCCTGCGGACGATGTACAACTGTCCGTGCATTTAAAAAAAAATTATGTGTAGATATTTTTCACCGAGTTCCCCGCGTCTCTCATGAGAAACACTTTAGAGCATGCTTTTAAAGGGCAAATAAAAGAGTGAAAAATGTGTACTGAAAATATAAACATTGAATGGAAGGAGACGTTGTCGTTTCAATTGTAATTTAATGCTGATGCCGAGTAATGTCATTTGATCTTTTCTCCATGACGCCAACGCGCCCCCCCCCCTCCCCTTGGCCTCCAATTTTAGTGTTCGTAACACATAGAGAATTCTTTTTAAAATTTATTTTATCTTTAAAAAAAAATAAAAAAAATATTTTTTTGAATTGAAGGAGACGTTGTCGTTTCAATTGTAATTTAATGCTGATGCCGAGTAATGTCATTTGATCTTTTCTCCATGACGCCAACCCGCCCCCCCCCCTCCCCTTGGCCTCCAATTTTAGTGTTCGTAACACATAGAGAATTCTTTTTAAAATTTATTTTATCTTTAAAAAAAAATAAAAAAAATATTTTTTATATCATCGAATATTGCCTTGCGAGTTGTTCCCATCGTCACAGAGTGGAAAAAAAAAAGTTGCACGTGTATTTATTATGTATGAACATATACCTTTTTTGCCGTGAGTCCTTATGGTGTCAATAACCCGGTCAATGATTTCATCTATTTCGGCCTGTCCAACTGTGGAGAAATAATTGCAGCTAAGATTCTCTTACACATATATAACGTCAACTAAGTAATATAACAAAATGACGGGCTGGCAGGACTTCGTAGGCTAGGAAGCAGGACTTCGGAGGCTAGGAAGCAGGACTTCGTAGGCTAGGAAGCAGGACTTCGGAGGCTAGGAAGCAGGACTTCGTAGGCTACGAAGCAGAACTTCGGAGGCTAGGAAGCAGGACTTCGTAGGCTAGGAAGCAGGACTTCGGAGGCTAGGAAGCAGGACTTCGGAGGCTAGGAAGCAGGACTTCGTAGGCTAGGAAGCAGGACTTCGGAGGCTAGGAAGCAGGACTTCGTAGGCTAGGAAGCAGGACTTCGGAGGCTAGGAAGCAGGACTTCGGAGGCTAGGAAGCAGGACTTCGGAGGCTAGGAAGCAGTTCGACTCAGTTCTGTTCATAATTTAAAATTTTTAAAAATGCTTTGGAATAAACGATTTTTTTGGTAAAGCAAAAAAAGATTTAATCTACAGCTGACAAATGTATGGAAATTTTCGCTCTTGTTCTATTTATTAAATAATTCTAACCAGATGACTTGCTCTTTCGTTTACACTGTGACCGACTTCTCCCATATTCTGAACATACGACTTACTCTGTCGTTTACCTTGTTAACGACTTCTCTCATATCCGACTAGACGACTTGCCCTTTCGCTTACACTGTGATTAACTTCTCCCATAATGTGACTAGATGACTTGCTCTGTCGTTTAACTTATGACCGACTTCTCCCACTGTGAAAACTTCTGATTACGGCCATAATTCGTGACCCAAAGGTTCTTACCTGGAAGGCCGGCTCCGCAATCAAGCTTTGGCTTGAGCAATAACGTTAGTCACCAGGGGAATGAGCTCACTCGTGAGAGCACCTGACAAAATGTTCAATACATAAATTACTTTTTTAAATTGCTATAATTAAATACTGATGACAACATATTCTATCAAATGCCCCCCCCCTCCCCACTCCCCAACCCAACTCCCCCAAAAAGTCAGTTTTTCAAGTTTTTCAAGGGTAAGATGAAGAAAATATAATGACAATGATTTCAAAAGATAAAAATCCCGATAACTGCGCTAAATGAGATTCATAAAAAATAGCCCAAGTGCGTTCGATGGGTAATATTTGATTTTCTTTTTCGGAAATAGTTTGTGAAATAAATATTCTGTTTAGTAAAAAAAAAGGGGTAGATCACTGGAATATTAAAATAGTTCAGGGGAGTGAAACAATGTGTGGTTGCGAGCCTTTCGGGGGTGGGGGTGGGTGCATGTCATGTCAAATTTTCAGCCCCACACCCAGTGCTCAATATTACATTTTATAAAGGATTCATACGTAAGAATTTGTTATTAGGGTTAATTTAATTGAAAGATTACACATCTTTCCCTTGTGTACTAATCATGTTTTAAAGGTTGTCTCACGTAAACAGATCGTACAATAGTATTTAATAAACTTAAACATAACAATCAACATTGCATCAAACATTTCCCAATGTCTTTTAAAGCTGAAGTTTCTACGAGTTACTGACCGTCATGTAGATCGGTTATCACGTCCTGTATTTCTCCTACTGTGTCAGTCAAATCAACATCCGGTTTGTTTTCTGGAATTGCTGCTACCTGTTAAAAAAAAAAATACGACTGTAACGTTCTTGTATTTACAAGTGGCGACAAGACCAAACTTGTTTCTGCATATCATTTCCACAAATAGGTTTTCTGTAAGAAAAAAAAAACGAAAACGGTTTCGTTCTTCTAGACGACACCCACGGAGGTTTCCTTAAGGTCACCTCTCATCGTGTTAAGAAGAGTTAAGAATAAACGGGATCTCATTTTTTTTTTCCGTAGCCGGCTCCAAACAAACCGCTCCCAGGGTGAGATGGGGCGAACGTGGGCATGTCGTTGCACAACTTTCCCTCTTGTCCTCCCAAACTCAACATAGTCCCTCCTTAACAGTATTCTTCATACAAGGCTGCGGTTCTCAACTGTGGGTCTGGACCCCCTTGGGAGGGGGGGTGTCAAACGACCCTTACACAGGGGTCGCCTAAGGCCATCGGAAAATTCATATATGTGCAGTAGTAACTAAAATAATTTTATAGCTGGGGGTCACAACGAAATGAGGAACTGTGTTAAAGGGTCGCATCAATGGAAAGATTGAGAACCACTGGATATATGGGATGATTTTCTTTGCAAGATCCGCAATTTTATCTACGACATTGTTTGTACCCGCTGCCATGAGACAGATCAGCGTCATTCGGACGTTGTGCTGTACGCCATCGAAATACTGCCCAAGCAAAAAAAAATTCCGTTCTTAAAACACTTCCATAGAGGTGATAAAGGGGTCTGGCGCTTTATCCATTATCGCCATTGTTTCCTTTACCAACGCGCCCGCCTGGATAAACTTAGAGAACAAACTGAAACACCACATATTATGAATGTCATGTTCTTCTTCATTTGTTGAATATTTTTCTCCACCTCCTCCATTTTTTTAAACCAATCTGTCCCTTTCCCCCTTTTGCCTATATTAAATCTCTTACCCACTTACGGTCTCCTATATTCCTCTTGCTGTATTCTCACATATAACATTTCAGCTAAATTTTAATAAATTTTTTTCGCTAAAGAAGGCTTCTTCCCAACCCGCTAGAGCTTTGTTGCGTCATTTTTTTCAGAGTTGTTTCCCCCCACGTCCTGTTTCACAAGTTTTTCCCTATACCGAGCCATTGGACTATATTTCTTTTAGGATCAAATTCGTCAAAGAAATGGTCTTTGAATCACCGGCACCGATTAACGGTTTTCAACCACATGACTTGACAAGTGGTTTTTTTAACCACCGGGCTTGACAGATTAGAAGTTTTTATAACCACTAACATTGGTTAGAGATTTACAAGAGACATCGGTTAGTGATTTTTAACCAAATAAGATATAAAAATCGAAAGAAATTCAAAGCCGTGCTTCTTTGACTGTAGCAAAGACTAATGGTGGCTCCTTCGAATGCCGCTGTAACTCATTACTGTAGCAAAGACTAATGGTGGCTCCTTCGAATGCCGCTGTAACTCATTACTGTAGCAAAGACTAATGGTGGCTCATTCGAATGCCGCTGTAACTCATTACTGTAGCAAAGACTAATGGTGGCTCCTTCGAATGCCGCTGTAACTCATTACTGTAGCAAAGACTAATGGTGGCTCCTTCGAATGCCGCTGTAACTCATTACTGTAGCAAAGACGCATGTTAGCATGTGTACTTTTTTTATTTGATTTTAATTTTGCGTTCTCTAAAGACCAAGATCTTAAACTTTGTTCAGAGCAAAGTATATAATATTTGCAATGACAAGCTGTCGAAAATTATAATTATATCCTATATGTTTTAAGGATTAGAAATACTGCGCTGGAAGCTGAGACGATAAAAAGTTTAAAATTAAAACATTAAAAAAAATAATAAATAAACACGAAAATGCTAAAATGACTTTTTCATCCCAAGTAATTAACAAAAACTTGTGTAAGCTTTAAACAAAATTCGCTGCTAAGTGTTTATTTTTTGTGTTGTTTTTTTTAAACAAACATCTTACCACAGAGAGCAAGGTGGTTGCCATAGAAACAACCAGAAACTCTAGACACTTCATTGTTCAAGTTGAGCGTTACCCGTAGAAAGAAAAGAACAGATCTGGCTTGAATAGATCAAAAAGGTTGAATTCTACTACACAAGAGAGTCTAAGACTTTTATACCCTACCGCAGCATCAGAACGTGTTATGCCATCTCTTGATGTGTGGGGTAGAATAAAACAAAAAGTCATATTAACAAATAAGATCAACTAAGGTAATGAAAAATATACCGAAAAACCCTAAGTTAATGAGCGCTCACGTCTAGATTCGATGAAACTCCTCGGAGCAAGATACGTATTCGAAATCGTGAAATCATCTCAAATTTTTAAAGCTTGAAATCGGCTACGGATTTAAAAAAAAAAAATCAAATAGTAGATCTACTGAAACTATGCTAGTAAACTTCGTTTGACTTACTTTTGTAGAAAAAAAATAGGTAGACGAATACGACATTTTCCCCAAAGCAACAATAGGACTTTTTAGTCGCATAGAGAGAAGAGTTGATAGATCTGTAACTTTATTCTTTTGATGCTGCCCGACTATATGTTTGTTCACAGCTTCTTATACTCCCGCTAATTGATCTGATCGAGTAAAATCGATATTACATTCTCTGGCAATCATAATGAAGTGTTTGCTGACAGCTTTTCCGCTATTATGCAAAGGTTTGTGATGTAGGGGAGACAATGGCTTGGGAAGTAGGGGAGACAATGGCTTGGGAAGTAGGGGAGATCATGGCTTGTTATGTAGGGGAGACAATGGCTTGTGATGTAGGGGAGACAATGGCTTGTGATGAAGGGGAAACAATGGCTTGTGATGCAGGGGAGACAATGGCTTGTGATGTAGGGGAGACAATGGCTTGTGATGTAGAGGAGACAATGGCTGGTGATGTAGGGGAGCCAATGGCTTGGGNACAATGGCTTGTGATGTAGGGGAGACAATGGCTTGTGATGTAGGGGGAAAATGGCTTAACGATGAGGAAACAATGTCTTGAGGTTTAGGGGACTATTTCTTGCGAAGTAGGGGGTCAATGGCTTTTTAAGTAGGAGGACTATGGCTTTTGCAGAAGGGGCAACAGCTTGTGATGAAATGGGAAAATAGCTTGTGATTAAGGGAGACAATGTCTTGTGACGTAAGGTAAAGATGGCTTGTGATGTAGGGGACAATGTCTTGTGATGTAAGGTAAAGATGGCTTGTGAGGTAGGGGACAATGTCTTGTGATTTAAGGTAAAGATGGCTTGTGATGTAAGGGGACAATGTCTTGTGATGTAAGGTAAAGATGGCTTGTGATGCAGGGGAGACAATGGCTTGTGATGTAGGGGAGACAATGGCTTGTGATGTAGAGGAGACAATGGCTTGTGATGTAGGGGAGACAATGGCTTGAGAAAGAGGGGAGACAATGGCTTGTGATGAAGAGGGACAATGGCTTGTGATGTAGGTGATACAATGGCTTGTGATGTAGGGGAGACAATGGCTTGTGATGTAGGGGGAAAATGGCTTAACGATGAGGAAACAATGTCTTGAGGTTTAGGGGACTATTTCTTGCGAAGTAGGGGGTCAATGGCTTTTTAAGTAGGAGGACTATGGCTTTTGCAGAAGGTAAAGATGGCTTGTGAGGTAGGGGACAATGTCTTGTGATTTAAGGTAAAGATGGCTTGTGATGTAAGGGGACAATGTCTTGTGATGTAAGGTAAAGATGGCTTGTGATGTAGGGGACAATGTCTTGTGATGTAAGGTAAAGATGGCTTTTGATGTAGGGGACAATGTCTTGTGATGTAAGGTAAAGATGGCTTGTGAGGTAGGGGACAATGTCTTGTGATGTAAGGTAAAGATGGCTTGTGATGTAAGGGGACAATGTCTTGTGATGTAAGGTAAAGATGACTTGTGATGTAGGGGACAATGTCTTGTGATGTAAGGTAAAGATGGCTTGTGAGGTAGGGGACAATGTCTTGTGATGTAAGGTAAAGATGGCTTGTGATGTAGGGGACAATGTCTTGTGATGTAAGGTAAAGATGGATTGTGATGTAGGGGACAATGTCTTGTGATGTAAGGTAAAGATGGCTTGTGAGGTAGGGGACAATGTCTTGTGATGTAAGGTAAAGATGGCTTGTGATGTAAGGGGACAATGTCTTGTGATGTAAGGTAAAGATGGCTTGTGATGTTAGGGGACAATGTCTTGTGATGTAAGGTAAAGATGGCTTGTGATGTAGGGGACAATGTCTTGTGATGTAAGGTAAAGATGGCTTGTGATGTAGGGGACAATGTCTTGTGATGTAAGGTAAAGATGGCTTGTGATGTAGGGGACAATGTCTTGTGATGTAAGGTAAAGATGGCTTGTGATGTAGGGGACAATGTCTTGTGATGTAAGGTAAAGATGGCTTGTGATGTAGGGGACAATGTCTTGTGATGTAAGGTAAAGATGGCTTGTGATGTAGGGGACAATGTCTTGTGATGTAAGGTAAAGATGGCTTGTGATGTAGGGGACAATGTCTTGTGATGTAAGGTAAAGATGGCTTGTGATGTAGGGGACAATGTCTTGTGATGTAAGGTAAAGATGGCTTGTGATGTAGGGGACAATGTCTTGTGATGTAAGGTAAAGATGGCTTGTGATGTAGGGGACAATGTCTTGTGATGTAAGGTAAAGATGGCTTGTGATGTAGGGGACAATGTCTTGTGATGTAAGGTAAAGATGGCTTGTGATGTAGGGGACAATGTCTTGAGATGTAAGGTAAAGATGGCTTGTGATGTAAGGGGACAATGTCTTGTGATGTAAGGTAAAGATGGCTTGTGATGTAGGGGACAATGTCTTGTGATGTAAGGTAAAGATGGCTTGTGATGTAGGGGACAATGTCTTGTGATGTAAGGTAAAGATTGCTTGTAATGTAGGGGACAATGTCTTGTGAGGTAAGGTAAAGATTGCTTGTGATGTAAGGGGACACTGTCTTGTGAGGTAAGGTAAAGAATGCTTGTGATGTAAGGGGACACTCACTTGTGAGGTTAGGTAAAGATTGCTTGTGATGTAGGAGGACATTGTCTTGTGAGGTAAGGTAAAGATGGCTTGTGATGTAGGGGGACATTGTCTTGTGATGTAAGGTAAAGATGGCTTGTGATGTAGGGGACAATGTCTTGTGATGTAAGGTAAAGATGGCTTGTGATGTAAGGGGACAATGTCTTGTGATGTAAGGTAAAGATGGCTTGTGATGTAAGGGGACACTCACTTGTGAGGTTAAGTAAAGATTGCTTGTGATGTATGGGGACATTGTCTTGTGAGGTAAGGTAAAGATGGCTTGTGATGTAGGGGGACATTGTCTTGTGATGTAAGTTAAAGATGGCTTGTGATGTAGGGGACAATGTCTTGTGATGTAAGGTAAAGATGGCTTGTGATGTAAGGGGACAATGTCTTGTGATGTAAGGTAAAGATGGCTTGTGATGTAGGGGACAATGTCTTGTGATGTAAGGTAAAGATGGCTTGTGATGTAAGGGACATTGTCTTGTGATTTTAGGTAAAGATGGCTTGTGATGTAGGGGACAATGTCTTGTGAGGTAAGGTAAAGATTGCTTGTGATGTAAGGGGACACTGTCTTGTGAGGTAAGGTAAAGATTGCTTGTGATGTAAGGGGACACTGTCTTGTGAGGTAAGGTAAAGATGGCTTGTGATGTAAGGGGACACTGCTTGTGAGGTAAGGTAAAGATTGCTTGTGATGTAGGGGGACATTGTCTTGTGAGATAAGGTAAAGATGGCTTGTGATGTAGGGGGACATTGTATTGTGATGTAAGGTAAAGATGGCTTGTGATGTAGGGGACAATGTCTTGTGATGTAAGGTAAAGATGGCTTGTGATGTAGGGGACAATGTCTTGAGATTTAAGGGGATACTGTCTTGTGATGTAAGGGGACACTGTCTTGTGAGGTAAGGTAAAGATTGCTTGTGATGTAGGGGACAATCTCTTGTGATGTAAGGTAAAGATGGCTTGTTATGTAGGGGACAATGTCTTGTGATGTAAGGTAAAGATAGCTTGTGAGGTAGGGGACAATGTCTTGTGATGTAAGGTAAAGATGGCTTGTGATGTAAGGGGAAAATGTCTTGTGATGTAAGGTAAAGATGGCTTGTGATGTAGGGGACAATGTCTTGAGATGTAAGGTAAAGATGGCTTGTGATGTAGGGGACAATGTCTTGTGATGTAAGGTAAAGATGGCTTGTGATGTAGGGGACAATGTCTTGTGATGTAAGGTAAAGATGGCTTGTGATGTAGGGCACATAGTCTTGTGATGTAAGGTAAAGATGGCTTGTGATGTAAGGCGACAATGTCTTGTGATGTAAGGTAAAGATGGCTTGTGATGTAGGGGACAATGTCTTGTGATGTAAGGTAAAGATGGCTTGTGATGTAGGGGACAATGTTTTGTGATGTAAGGTAAAGATGGCTTGTAATGTAGGGGACAATGTCTTGTGAGGTAAGGTAAAGATGGCTTGTGATGTAGGGGACACTGTCTTGTGAGGTAAGGTAAAGATGGCTTGTGATGTAAGGGGACACTCACTTGTGAGGTTAGGTAAAGATTGCTTGTGATGTAGGGGGACATTGTCTTGTGAGGTAAGGTAAAGATGGCTTGTGATGTAGGGGGACATTGTCTTGTGATGTAAGGTAAAGATGGCTTGTGATGTAGGGGACAATGTCTTTTGATGTAAGGTAAAGATGGCTTGTGATGTAGGGGACAATGTCTTGTGATGTAAGGTAAAGATGGCTTGTGATGTAAGGGGACACTGTCTTGTGAGGTAAGGTAAAGATTGCTTGTGATGTAGGGGGACATTGTCTTGTGAAGTAAGGTAAAGATGGCTTGTGATGTAGGGGGACATTGTCTTGTGAGGTAAGGTAAGGATGGCTTGTGATGTAGGGGACAATGTCTTGTGATGTAAGGTAAAGATGGCTTGTGAGGTAGGGGACAATGTCTTGTGATGTAAGGTAAAGATGGCTTGTGATGTAAGGGGACAATGTCTTGTGATGTAAGGTAAAGATGGCTTGTGATGTAGGGGACACTGTCTTGTGATGTAAGGTAAAGATGCCTTGTGATGTAGGGGACAATGTCTTGTGATGTAAGGTAAAGATGGCTTGTGATGTAAGGGGAACACGTCTTGTGATGTAAGGTAAAGATGGCTTGTGAGGTAGGGGACAATGTCTTGTGATGTAAGGTAAAGATGGCTTATGATGTAAGGGACAATGTCTTGTGATGTAAGGGGTTATGAAACGAAACGTAAAATTACGGACCTAGTTTTTGTTTGTTGATTTGTTCTATTATGTTTTAACCAAAGCATTGCTCAACATTTATTGTAAGCAATCAATCTATCTATAGTATCTCTCATTCCGTGGCGTAGTTCATGTAATGGCTCCTGGGGTGAGATTTGAACTTCTGGCGTCTGCATGGACGTAGGTGGCCATTTTCAACTTTCTTTAACTAGTAGTTACTATCCTAATGTCTCATTTTTATTTTAGTTAGTTTACATGTCTTTAATAATTGTAAGGCGCTTAGAGCTTTAAGGTAAGCGCTATATAAAAATGCATAAATAACTCAAAATAAAATAAATTATATTAGAACACGCATCTCATGTCTTTCATTATTTATCTTATATAAGTTTATAATGTAAACGCTGCCTACGTCATTAGGCTGCAGTGGGAGTCTTTTGCCAAGAGTCTAAGAACTCGACTACAAATGACTGAACGGTTATAAGTTCACTACTTAGAACTTAGGAAAAGTTTGCAACATGAAGGGGATTAAGGGAAATAAATCTTGTATCTATATGAGAGGTAGCTCGAAACACAGTGAGGCTAAAATCTGATTTTAAATCACATTATAATTTTGAATGAATGGAAACGAAGTTTTTGATCTTTCTCTTTATTGAATAAAAAATTGATAAAATGAAATTTCCAGGAACAATATATATATATATATATATATATATATATACATATATATATATATATATATATATATATATACATGTATTTAAAGTCTGTGAGTTTGCGAGATGTGGGGCCTCTATACATCTGGGACCGTTTCCTCTTTCTAAAATGGGACTTGCGACGGTCATTGAATCACACACCCAAATTCATTATCTGTATCGATCCTTCTTTATCTTTGAGTCCAATAGAACGATGGTTTTTTGTGTCCGATAGACCCATGGCTTTGTGTACCTGACAGGCCTGCAACTTTGTGTGTCATCTAGGCTTATGGTTCTCGGTCTTGGCTGTAGTTGTTGGAGAGGATTGGACATGTTCAGAATGAANTTCCGATATAAAAGTTTTATTAAAAATTTTTTTTTTTTTTTTTTTTAAAATATTGTTTTTACATTTTGGAGAATTGGCGTATAAGAAATACGGTACAACAATTCCGACCGCATGTTGCACAAACACGTAAAGATCTAGATACGTCTTGTATATCCAGCGACCAGGCTGAGATAATGTTACCTGCAAACGTATTAATATATATCACAGGGAAGAAAAAAAACGCAAACACATGGACACCAAAGTGAACTCACATTATTTTTTATGAGCACCAAAATTCTTTTTTTTTTTTTTGGGAACGACTTCTTTATCCAATATACAGGCTCACAGAAAACCAACTCTCCCGTTTGGTTATTATCTGCTCTGTATCTTTTTAAAATGTGTCCATCCACAGCAAGTAAAGGAGACTTTCCCTTGCGGGATATATGTCATAAATATGATCTCAGTGTTTGATCAGCGCTAATCCATGATCAACATATTAATATCACTTGCATATCATAGTAGAGCAAGGTATGTTGAAGTTTGAATACAGAGACAGAACAATAAGAAGACAAGGGGTTCGTCTAAGAACCTTCCTCAGCAGACATAAAAATTAAAAAAAAACAACAAGAAATAGACATAGCTTTAAAAACAAATGTGTCTTCATTGTTAAACAAATTTTTGTTGTTGTTTAAATTGTTAAAAATCTCAACAAAAAAAAAGAACAGGTAACAACAAAGATGGGACAGGTACATACACACAATAGCAGTCACGTGTTGGGAGATAATGGATAATAAGAGAAGGACTGCGTTCAAGCTGTGTGAAGGCGTTTAGCAGAAACTTTCTTCATTCACTGTCCTGTCTTTCTATTTCAAGCTTCCATATACCGAAAAACAAACATTCACACAGCTTGAGCGCAGTCTTTCATTTTTTTTACGGATTAGGTCAACAGGGCTGTCACGGTTTGATGTCTATCGATCAGGGGTTCTCAACTGTTTTCAAGAAACCGCCCGTGGGCTATAAAGGCACCCTCCCATGCCCCCTTTTTTTGGAAAATATTTAAAAAAAAAAAAATTTGTTGAGTTGAATGACAAATACCTGAAATCATAACAATGAAAAAAAAAATAAAGTCCCAGGAATAGACCAGGTGGAAGTGAACTCTATAGACAAATATTCAACCTCGTATCGAGAATCTGGCAGGAGGAGGAAACGCCAACAGAATGTAGTACTGCACTCATAACCCAAATTCACAGGAAAAGATCTTAATCCCAAGTCACAGGAAAAGATCTAAACTGGATGGCAAAACTTATAGAGGAATACCCCTAATTACAAAATTCTCACTAAACCAATAGCAAAACAATTGGAATCTTTATGGTAAACAGATCCAGGATGAATACCTGAATGGATTCCGACAGGACAGTTCTACCTCAGATCAAACCTTTGTTATTTAGATGTCTCCTTGAGGAATGCTACGAATACAACATAGACATAAACCGAATATTTTATAGAAAAGGACACGCCATCATTTAAACAAATGACAAGATCGAAATAAACATCGAAAGAAATATCTGCTAACTACAAAAAGGAGTGTACTTGATCTTAAAACAAAAAAAAAACAACAAATGACCCGAGAACTCCATTCAAACAACGAGCCAAGTATCTGTTCACAACTACACCTCACACTGAGGAACTCAACATTTATTTTTACCAAACACGTATTGCTGTTAATGGCTGCACCTTTGACACGTACCCACGTATTGCTGTTAATGGCTGCGCCTTTGACACGTACACACGTATTGCTGGTGTTAATGTCTGCACTTATGACATGTACACACGTAGTGTTAGTATTGGCTGCGCCTATGACACCTACACACGTATTGCTGTTAAATGACTGCTGGTACTCTCTTCATATTTTCTAGGCAGATTTGTATCAAATCAGTCGGATGTTTATCCTGTATGCTATTTGATATCTATCATTAAAAACAGATGATTACTTTTTCAAACCCTATAATTTTAATTTTTAAAAAAAATTCTTGTGGATAAAATATCCCAATTACTCTCACCTACGAGGGTCCCAGCGCCCTCCCTCCCCCCTTTTTAAATCCACCAAGCCTTTCAGCGGCCTCCGAAATATCTCATCGCCCACTTTGAGAACCCCTGCATCGATGTTTGAGTGCTAATTACCCTGGCTTGTCACCAGCTGGTCCTGCTAAACAAAAACAACCGCTGAACGTGAGGATTTGCCTGTGGACAGGTGGGACGTGCTTTTGTCACTCTGGTAGCACGTGTCAAGTCATTCCCTTGCTTTTACTATTGCGCGAACTGTGCCCTTGGGTGGGGGGGGGAGGAGGGGGTGGGGGGCCCTCGGGCCCTCATTGAGAGTGGCGCAACTAAGTGGGGATTATTTGTTACTTTAAAAAAAACATTGGCCTGAGCATTGACATCCTTTTTAAGCAATGATTATTAACTTTAAATATAAATATATGACGTTCTTTCGAGAACATCAAATAATCTTATCAATCTCTACTACTTTTATGTAGACAGCTAAATTTTTTGTAATTTTTTTTTTATTTGGAAGCCTACTTAATTTCAGTATTAACTACTGGTGTGGGAATTCAAAGTCTGATATTAAACACCGCAGAAACCGACTAATCAAGAAAGCTGGGAACATAACACAAACTAAACATCCTTCACTTGAAGAACTATTTGAAGAAAAATGTTTTTTTTTTTAAAACCAAACACATTTTGGATGATACATCCCACCCTCTTCATCACAGATACTTAGGATCGGGCCGTTTGGAAGAATTCTTTCCTTCAGGACGAGGACAGATATAAAAACATTCTTTTGTTCCCCAGTCTGTACGAATTTACCGGCGTGCTTCCTCTGAAGTCACACATCTTCATGAGAACTAATAGGTCCCCGATTTGGCTAAGAGAACTCACTGAATAATAATTCGCAATAATTTTTTATAACGGTCTTGTGTTCAAATTGTTTTATGTATGTGCTGAAAATGTATAATACAATCAAAAAACATTTTCATTCCTTTGGATCAATAAAACAATCTTATCTTATCTTATTGAACACGTCAATGTGTCTGCTGTCCTCCAATATTGGTAGCCTTGCAAAAGAAATGGCTGATTCATATGGCCAGCGCGTGCAGTGCACCTTAACACAGGAACCGCCAAGTTTTACTCGGGGCAAAAGTTATCTCTGTACATGCCAACTTTTTTTTTTTTTTTTTTTTTGTAAACCCCCCCTCACAAAAGGCGATGCCACCCAAAAATTAGCCAGTGACTACCCATCCTGTTAGAGATTTAACTGTTCTGAAATTAATGATTCATATGGCCAGCGCGTGCAGTGCACCTTAACACAGGAACCGCCAAGTTTTACTCGGGGCAAAAGTTATCTCTGTACATGCCAACTTTTTTTTTTTTTTTGTTGTAAACCCCTCCTCACAAAAGGCGATGCCACACAAAGATTAGCCAGTGACTACCCATCCTGTTAGAGATTTAACTGTTCTGAAATTAACAACACCTGAACAAAAATACAATTTTAGTACTAATCCTTTTTAAAATGTCATTTCGAGCAATGTGGGGTGGGGTGGGTGTGTTGGGCTGAAAATTTGAGAAAACATACATGGAAGTAACTTACTCTATGAGAATCCCTGCTATAGCTGCCACCCACTCCTTTTCCCCAGGATCGCAGGCTGAACTCATTCGCATCAGCCACCCGCTATCACACCTAGATTTATTACATCCAATATTTCATAAAAAAAACTAAAGAAAATATTACGCAACAAAACGCACTTTAGAGTTTTTAAAAAAAAGAAGCTCATTTAGTGCAGTTATGGAGAATTTTATATTATAAAATTATATTTCCCTCATCTTCTCCATGAAAAAGTGTGGTTTAAGGGGGGGGGGGTTGGTTACGGTTGGATAGCGGCACTGAAAACTTTTAAGAATATTTTGTTTTTCGCAAAGACTATGTGCCAAGTTTCGCTCAATGGGGTAACGGTAGCCCTCCGAAGTTAATTTATCACTCCGTCACCCATCCAGCCAGCCAGGCAGCCAGCCAGCTAGTCACGCAGCCTGCCAGTCACCCAGCCAGTCAGCTAAACAGCACGCCAGCCAGTAACCCTGCCGATCACCCAGCCTGTCAGCGAGCTAGCCAGCCAACAAACTAGACAGTCACTCAGCTAACCAGCTTCCAAGTCAGCCAGTCATAAAGCTTGTCAGCCAGTGAATCAATAAGCCATCCTGCCAGCCAATCAGCCAGCCAGTCATCCAGCCAGCCAGCCACGAACAAATGCAACATTAATATAAAAGATGTAAAAAAAAAAAAATGATAACATGGATACATGATAAAATACCATCACGTGACACTTTAGGCCTTTTTAATAAAATTAAGATGAACTGATTAGTACTTAGAGCCTCTTATATAAAATATTCAGCCAAGACCAGCTATAAGATTTCAGAACATATGTTTCTCCTTGCATAAAAAATAAACGAAAAGATCAAAAAAGAAAAGCCCAGCAAATCTAAAGATCAAAATTTAGTTTTAAATGTTCCAGAATCCCATACGAATAGGGATAATCTGATACCGCCAGGTCTTCTTTGTGCTCTTGTTTCAGAAAGATAGTAAAGGGATCATCTGATACCACCAGGACTACTTTGAGTCCTTGCTCCACAGAGATAAACCAGCAGCCATCTGGTACCACCAGGTAAACTGTGTGTGTGTTCTTGCTACAGATAGACAGGGATCATCTGATACCACCAGGACTACTTTGAGTCCTTGCTCCACAGAGATAAACCAGCAGCCATCTGGTACCACCAGGTAAACTGTGTGTGTGTTCTTGCTACAGATAGACAGGGATCATCTGATACCGCCAGGACTACTCTTGAGTCCTTGCTGCGGATAGAAGATTTATGAATTTAGTACTTCCTGCTATAAAAACTTGGTTCATAAATATGATTTATGTGCAGCATGTCCAGTGCTTTATAACTTTAATCACAGAAGCGCACATAAGGCGTTAGTCAAACAATGCACACAGTGCTCAGACCTTTATATAAAGACAACACGAGACACTCGGTGACATGCTTAGGAGACCCGACACAACAGAACAAACCTGTCACTTCTGAAACCACCATGTGGAAGTCCGGAACAAGATCTCTGCTTCTAGTTCTTGCGGTCTTCTCTATCGGCCAGGTCGTTGTCATAACTAATATACGTTTTATAATAAATCCCAAGCTTATCTTATATGGCTTCAATATCAATAGTGTTTCATAAGGACTCTCATATATATATATATATATATTGTGGATCGGTGTTTTTAAGAAGTATCAAAGTAACAATAAGAAGAATAACGTTTGCTTGTATGTTCCTTTATGAATCAAAACTTAGTGTTTAACTAATTTCATTTATTATTATATATATGAATTTCTTATTTAAAAAAAAAAAATATTTTTAGGTGTTAAAAAAAAAAAATCATCTTTTCAAATTTCAAACTTTCTGTTGTTTCCAATTGCAGAAGAATTGCATTACTTCAAAGAATACCTTACATGTGGTCTAAAAACACACTAGAAAATAATCCATCTGTCCCTGTTAAACTACAGCCAATGTAAGGCATCAGCCCACCGCACTACATCCATTCAGCCAAACCTAATAAATGCATTTCCTTTAAAAACTTGGATTCCCAGCCGATGTAGATCTTTTTCCACATCGTCCATCCATTTCAGTCAAGTTCTGCCTCTGACCTCTTTTCCTCTGAGGATTTGGTGGTGAACCCTCTTCACGCCTCTGTCATCTGACATTCTCTCTAAGTTTCCCGCCCAGCGTAACTTTTTTTAAAAAAAATGTATGCTTGTAGTGAGAGATTCTGATATAGATTCTACCACTCCTGGTTGGTTCGTATTCTCAACCCATATTCATCCTTTATTGGTAGTTGGTACGTATATTTTCTGGAGAAGTTTTCTCTACAAAGTGTTTAAAAGTTTTTTTTTGTCATTTTTGCTAGGATCAAAGTTTCACTTGTGTACGTTACAACTGGTCTGGTTACAGTTTTATACATACAGTTTTATTTTGGTCATTTTTGCTAGGATCAAAGTTTCACTTGTGTACGTTACAACTGGTCTGGTTACAGTTTTATACATACAGTTTTATTTTGGTCATTTTTGCTAGGATCAAAGTTTCACTTGTGTACGTTACAACTGGTCTGGTTACAGTTTTATGCATACAGTTTTATTTTGGTCATTTTTGCTAGGATCAAAGTTTCACTTGTGTACGTTACAACTGGTCTGGTTACAGTTTTTTGCATACAGTTTTATTTTGGTCATTTTTGCTAGGATCAAAGTTTCACTTGTGTACGTTACAACTGGTCTGGTTACAGTTTTATGCGTACAGTTTTATTTTGGTCATTTTCGCTAGGATCAAAGTTTCACTTGTGTACGTTACAACTGGTCTGGTTACAGTTTTATACATACAGTTTTATTTTGGTCATTTTTGCTAGGATCAAAGTTTCACTTGCGTACGTTACAACTGGTCTGGTTACAGTTTTATGCATACAGTTTTTTTTTGGTCATTTTTGCTAGGATCAAAGTTTCACTTGTGTACGTTACAACTGGTCTGGTTACAGTTTTATGCATACAGTTTTATTTTGGTCATTTTTGCTAGGATCAAAGTTTCACTTGTGTACGTTACAACTGGTCTGGTTACAGTTTTATACATACAGTTTTATTTTGGTCATTTTTGCTAGGATCAAAGTTTCACTTGTGTACGTTACAACTGGTCTGGTTACAGTTTTATACATACAGTTTTATTTTGGTCATTTTTGCTAGGATCAAAGTTTCACTTGTGTACGTTACAACTGGTCTGGTTACAGTTTTATACATACAGTTTTATTTTGGTCATTTTTGCTAGGATCAAAGTTTCACTTGTGTACGTTACAACTGGTCTGGTTACAGTTTTATACATACAGTTTTATTTTGGTCATTTTTGCTAGGATCAAAGTTTCACTTGTGTTCGTTACAACTGGTCTGGTTACAGTTTTATACATACAGTTTTATTTTGGTCATTTTTGCTAGGATCAAAGTTTCACTTGTGTACGTTACAACTGGTCTGGTTACAGTTTTATACATACAGTTTTATTTTGTTTTTCTTGTAACGGTTTTTACGTTTGAGTATTTTTGGATTGCTCAAAAATGCCCCGTTTCCTACTGATATTCTCTCTTGTTATCTGTAAGTGTTTCATTTCCTTCATTTACTAAAGGTCCTAAGTATTTGATTGATTTTGTACTTTTCTAACGTGCCGTTTCCTATTTTAATGGTTTGATCGGGTCTGTTCTTCACTTAAAATAATCACGTATTTTGTTTCTTGGTTTGTTAACTTCCGGGCCTGTTTATAGAGACGCGTCTTTTTATTCAATAAAAGCTTTTGGTATATCTTTACTTCTTTTCCCCGACAGTGCCATGTCATCAGCATATGCAAGATACAAAAGGGGCTGGTTGTAGAGAGGGCCTATTGGCTGTAGATCTTTGGTTTCCCTCATAAATTATCCTGTTATTGTTCATCGTGTGTCAATATATATGTTTCTAATAACTCTCTCTAATATTAAGTTAAATAACTTACTACCAGACAGTGAGTCTCCTCGTGTTAGGCCTCTTCTGATCATAAATTCCCTTGAAATTCTTCATGAACCTTGAGTTTGCTTTCTGAGATGTTGAGTGTGACATGTATCAGTCTTGACAATTAGTTGGCTGTGCCAAACTCCTGCACAGTCTCATGTAGATATTTTCTTTTGATGCTCTCATAGGCCCGAAAAATAATGCTAATCTCTATATATAATTCGCCAGCAAAGGTCAAACACCACCACCACGCAGGCTATTTATAGATACGTCAGGGCGTGGTTCAATAATGAGTTCACTAACGATCAAAATATAATTCCCGATAACTACGCTAAATGATATATATCTATTTTTAATAACGCAATTGCGTTTGATGCGTAATATTTTCTTTTAAAAGTGTTTGGGACAAGAGAATATTACTATAGTTCATGGGCGTGAAATAAAAAGTGTAGAGTGACGTATCATGAGGGAAGGGGTGTAGCAAATATTGGGATTCATAAATATGCGTTGCTTGAGTTCATGTTTTGTCAAGTAACTTTAGTAGATGGGAAGTACACGCATTGCTGTCGCCAATGTTTGGCCGGCTATACCTAGTAACAAATAATAGAACTAATGGATATTTGTCTCATTATTTTTATTTTCCTTTATAGCCACTACATATATATTTTGAAATTTATCAGAGCTAAATTTCTGAACATTTGTATTCTGATCTTGAAACCTATCTGTAAAAATCTGTCTCATTTCGATTCCAGGCTCAGGATGATTACGCCAAGGCGGAAGTCAGGGGCGTTATCAAAGAAATACGGAAAACAGTGGCGGCGTTAAAGGAAGGTGCAACGATCACTTAATTTTTTTTAAAGTTTAAATTCGTTTTTTTTAAAAAAGTATTGATTTATGGTATTTTTTTTTTTATATTGAATGTAGTCATGCAGCTGATTGTTTGTTCCTACAGGGATACAGTTGATAGATCTGACCAGCGACATCAATGACATCATCACGGCTGTTAATGGAAGCTTGTCTCTTCTGAGCGCCAATGGTGAGTGTGGTACAAAGAAACGAAAGCTGTCAGATCTGTAATATATTTATGTTTTTAAGCTTTGAATAATTTGACTCCGATGAGACAATTGAGTTTATATTTTTTAATGATTCATTTTAAAAAAAATTTAAATTATAATAAAAAAATATAAAAAAACAACAAAAAAACAATGGTATCAAATGATTATAGTGATGGCGGCCTAGACTTTCTTTAAACGGCATTGACCAATAATTGAAAGCTTTACTAGCGAGGTCGATGTCTGTGCGTCACAATCATGCATGGGAGATAAAGCTTTCATTTACGGTTGACTGAAATGAACAAATCATATAGGGTTTATTTAATGAATTAATTTCAGCACCAATGGTACAGATGCAGACCAACTTATGTGAGACCGTCTGAACATTGCGATGACCTTTACATCGTGAATGACCATCAGGTCTGACCTTCGTGGTTAAAATGTCACAGCAGATGATGTGCAGTGATATATTATCAGATTGATTTCTCATATTAATGTGGTCTTAATTTATATTTTAATAAAAAAAAAATTATTAAACAAAAGAAATTTGTACGAACTGTTCTGGCATCTCTCCGTTACAAAGTGACTATAATGAAGTATTCGCAGGACAAAATCACAAGACCTGAGATTTCTATTTAGGAGGGTAGCTGTACCCTAGTCAGCAAATCAGCTCTCTCCACGCACCTGGATAATCCAATTGATCATCATATGTGGATGATACAACTTGGCACCAGGAGCGTCAGATTTTGTATTGAGTCAATGATTTTTGCCTACGGGACTCCATCTCAGGATTTGAGATTCCTGGCGTTTGATTTCTCTTAGATAGGTTGCCTTTGAAGGTAAACGAGTTCCATCCCACGGGGGTGCTGGGAATAGTTTTGTTTGTCTAGGATTTGGTGGGTACTGAACGCCAGACCACCAGCTGTTTTAATCGATTCAGTTTAGACCACTCGGTCACGCATCAGCAATCATACCATCTTTTGGTATAAACAGAAAACGTCGGATAGGTGCGCCGATCAAGTCGATACTAAGTTCAACTTGCTGCTCAGCTCCGTTGAACCTGCTGCTCGGCTCCATTGAATCTTCTGCTCAGCTCCGTTGAACCTGCTGCTCAGCTCCGTCGAACCTGCTGCTCGGCTCCATTGAATCTTCTGCTCAGCTCCGTTGAACCTGCTGCTCAGCTCCGTCGAACCTGCTGCTCAGCTCCGTTGAACCTGCTGGTCAGCTCCGTTGAACCTGTTGCTCAGCTTCGTTGAACCTGCTGTTCAGCTCCGTCGAACCTGCTGCTCGGTACCATTGAACCTGCTGCTCAGCTCCGTTAAGCCTGCTGCTCAGCTCCGTTGAACCTGCTGCTCTGCTCCGTTGAACCTGCTGCTCGGCTCCGTTGAACCTGCTGCTCGGCTCCATTGAACCTGCTGCTCAGCATGAAATTTCAATGCTGCGTAAAAAATACTTTGGACGAATATTAACGCCAGGATAACATAATATTAATGTAAAGATGTATTTTGATGTATTGTCTTGGCTCAGCTTTAATTCACCGACTTGTATATATTTCAGAGAATGGCGCGAATGACGTTGTCACCTATGTCAGTAAAGAAAACGATTTTGGTGAGTTTAAATATAATTAGCTCTAGATGAGTGCTGAGCTATGAATTGATCTCGTGAATAACTTCAGCAATTGAAATAAGTTGCTTTTAATGGGCTGAGAAGACTTTTCTCCGTGTTTGTATTTTAAACAAAATACTTTATGTCATCATGTTACAATTTCATTGAGAATTATTTTTTCTACTAAATTTAAACTTGGGTGGATCATGAAGGAATGTCTGGAAAAAAAACTATAAGACTAGCGGAATTAATGGCATTGACATGATATTGTCGGACACGTTGATGATATTCCTCAATTATCGTCTAGAGCTTAGTCATTTCAAGTTGAGTGTGGAGGTTGGAGATTTGGGGGTTGAGGTTGATTGCCTGAACCCATTTGCTTATTCTGTGCGCGTTCATATAAATGTTATTAGTCCGTTTCCGCAACGGTGTGACTTTTATAAAAAAAAAATAGAGGTAGCAATTTTTTTTCAATGGTGAAATAATTTATTAATATAGATGTCTTGTATTCAAATTGTTTTATTTATGTGCTCAAAATGTACAATGCCATCATAAAACATTTCCATTTGCTTGGGTTAATAAAAGCATCTTATCTAATATAGCTTCATGTGCTCTGCAAATATCAGTTTTTAGAGTGGTCTCAAAATTCGTTTATTGAGATCAAGTTTATGCTCTTAGCCAAAACCAGCGGAAGGATTGGTGAGGAGTGAAAAAAGGGGGAGGAGGGGGGGGTCAAAACACATGTTCCTGATGCCACTAATCCTTGCAATAAGTAAAGCTAAATTTGAATTTATAATAAAATATTGTGCTATAATTTTCTATAAATTATTATCAATATATTCAGAGGATCTGCCTTTACCAGCAACCAGATTTGATGGGATGATTTTCAGGCTTCTCAAGTTACAGAAGACGCTGGAGGAACTTGATGAGAAAGGTCAAGTTAATCACACGTCAAGCGTTCTCGTGCAATGTTTATTTGTATCACTTGAGAGAAAACGGAAAACTTAGCAAACGTTAAACGCAATACGCTAAATAAAAAGTTTTAAAAATTAGAATCTTAAAATTGAGCATTAATCAAAGATTTTTTTTAATTTTTTTTTTTATTTGGGGTTAGGGTAAGATTAGGGTTAGGACCAAAATAAACTCATTTATAAAACTTAACTGAATGCATTAATGTACACTAATCTAATTTGTAAAAACTTGACTGAAAGCACTACTGTACACAATTCTAATGTGTGCTATTTAAACGTACAGACACGAGCACGCCACAACAGCTTTACCAGACTTTGCTGTCCATCAAGGTCACGGCACTGGACACGTTGGCTCTGATTAAGGCCATATGTAAGTAGCGATGAAATATCTAGGTCTTCTTTTCGTGTTATTTTTTACACGTTTGTTTTTCGGATTAGATGCGTCATCATCAGCGCATGACACACAAATCCAACAGCGACCAATCCAGGCGCCTCTTTCAGATGGTGGGTCAGGCTTAAACGAAGAAATCAAACTAAAATAACAACCCCAGAAAGAAAATCCCGAGATACCTCCTTTGGCCAAGCCGTATCATTAATTCCACATTATCCTGCTCCGGAAAAAAAACGATTCTCCATAAAGACTCACAGCCCTGGTTCCGCGACTTCGCTTAAGTTTGTACAAAGGAAATGATAAAGATTTTGGATGCACCAAGAAAAAGGGGATGTCTTGATAGATAATTGTTATGCTTGAGCTCCCCCTCCCCCAGTTGAACTCCACCCCCCTGTTGGACCTCCCCCCCCCCCCCCCAGGTGAACTCCCCCCTCATGACTTTTACTTGGTTATCAATTAAATACGTTATTAACATTTTATATTTTAATTGGACATTTATTAAATGGTATAATCGGTTATGTGTTAAAACTTACAGAACTTTCCCCTGGCATTGCCTGGGATGACCTTAATCCTATGATGGCCTTAATGCCGTGCTTTCAAATCGGACGCTCTCAAAGAAGTAAAGCCAACAAAAAAAAAAAAGAAAAATTAAATTAAAATTTATAAAAAGAAAACTTTCGTGTAATTTCTGGATCACCCGAGGATTTGTCAAACTTTGCTAGAGCCAATGGCGTACCGATTGTGGATGGGAGAGTGACCGTACCAGGAGTCATTTAGTCAAGGTTCTCCAAGGGCCGTCACCTAGGGTGGCATTCATGTGTGTCTATCTCTGGGAAACTTGTAGAGAATTTTTCATCCAAGCATCCCCCTGATAATAGAAACGTTTTGTAAACAGTGTCCATGAGAATGAGATTTTTTTTAAATATTTTCATATTTGATAGATGCGTTGCTGGTGTTGACGTCAGTGTACTCTCATAAAGTTAAAATATAACATAACGAATAATGGAGATATGAGTAAAAAAAAACAACATCATAAACAATTTGTTAGGAAAACATAGTTTTGTAACAGTGCTTCCTTAAATTAATCAAGTAACAACACTTGTTCCAAAAATGATAATGGCATTATCATTCAATTACTTGTATTTGTTTTAGAGACTGATATACATGTACTATTTTTTTATTGTTATTAAAATAAAATAAAATTAAAAAAACAATTTCAGATTCAACCATTTTGTCTGAAATTTTGTGGTTAACTTTATCTTTCTAGATGCAAGTTCCGATGAATCTACCATTGTGACCTTTGACCCGACCCCGACGAGAAGGGGTATGGATGCGACAGGTAGGCATCAGTGTTTTCAGGCTTGGAGCGTCTGCAAATTCATTTTGAGAACCGTTTTGTGTGGCTTGGGTGTGAATGTGTACCCGCGTAGGCTGGCTGGATAGCTAACACATTCTGATTCATTTTAAAATGTGTTTCGTTGGCTAATTTCGCCTCATCATCAAAATAAAAATACAAGATAAAATTAGAACAGCCATCTTTCCCGGTTGACTCAACATGCCAGCAGGTATTTCTGTTGCAGGTTCCTAAAAGGTTTTAAAATACGAGCCTTTTCATGTAGTTTTGATATTCAGTTCGTTTATTGAATTAACATGTAAACCATTTTTTTTTTTGGCACGCACTTGTCCGAAGTTATAAGAAATATACACAGGGTAGAGGGGAATCTGAAGAAAAGAGAATGCAAAAAAAAAAAAAAAAAAAAAAAAATAAAACCAAAAAAAGCTTAGAAAACAAAAAAAAAAAAAAAAAAAAAGAAAAAAAAAAAAAAATGGGGAATCTGAAGAAAAGAGAATGCAAAAAAAAAAAAAAAAGTCGATGTTACGCCATGAAGGTCTTCGACCTCAAAAAATACAGAAACCGACAAAATCAACTGGAACATACGCAATTAGTTGACAAGAAATGGTAGACCTAATACACTTACGGAGGTATCCCATGGTATCAAACAATTAGCTCATTAGATTAAGGGGGAAAAAAAGATTAGAAAACGAGAAATAAAATAAGATGTACAGGGAAATTAAAGAGTACTCTAACACAATGTGGACTGCGAATGTATGTGCACTGAATGAATATAATACCATGTTTTTTTGCTGACTCGTGACAGAAGTTTCAAGGTTTAAACGAAGACGGTGCTTCGGCGTCGGCTGGGGGAATGGAAGAAATTGTTTTGGGATTAGTTGGGGCAGGAGGAGGCATTGAGGTCTGGCCTACCACCACATTAAGTCTTGTTTCAATGTTGTACCATTAGTTATGTCGCTTTCAGTGTCATTTGCTGTGTAAGTCGTTTTTTTATTTTTTTTTTGCTATTGTCTGTGTCATTGGTTGTGTCATTGGTTGTGTCATTGGTTGTGTCATTGGCTGTGTCATTAGCTGTGTCATTGGGTGTGTCATTGGTTGTGTCATTGGTTGTGTCATTGGTTGTGTCATTGGTTGTGTCATTGGCTGTGTCATTGGCTGTGTCATTGGCTGTGTCATTGGTTGTGTTATTGGTTGTGTCATTGGTTGTGTCATTGGTTGTGTCATTGGTTGTGTCATTGGTTGTCTCATTAGTTGTGTCATTAGTTGTGCCATTGGTTGTGTCATTGGTTGTGTCATTAGTTGTTCCAATTGGTTGTGTCATTTGCTGTGACATTTGCTGTGTCATTTGCTATCTATTGTTTGTGTCATTAGCTGTGTCATTGGTTGTGTCATTTGTTGTGTCATTTGTTGTGTTATTGGTTGTGTCATTGGTTGTGTCATTTGATGTGACATTTGGTTTGTCATTTGCTGTGTCATTTGCTGTGTCATTTGCTGTGTCATTTGCTATCTAATTTGTTGTGCCATTTTTTGAGTCATTGGTTGTGACATGTGTTGTGTCATTTGTTGTGTAATTTGTTGTGTCATTCGTTGTGTCATTTTTGTGTCATTGGTTGTGTCATTGGTTGTGTAATTTGATGTGTCATTTGTTGCGTCATTGGTTATGACATTTGCAATGTCAATGGTTGTGACATTGGATGCATAATTTTTTGTGACATTTGCTGTTTCATTTGTTGTGTCATTAGTTGTGTCATTCGTTGCGACATTTTCTGTGTCATTGGTTGCGACATTTGCTGTGTCATTCGTTGTGACATTTGCTGTTTCATTGTTTGCGACAATTGCTGTGTCATTCGTTGTGACATTTGCTGTGTCATTCGTGGTAACATTTGCGTGTAATTCTTTGTGACATTTGCTGTGTCATTCGTTGTGACATTTGCTGTGTCATTCGTTGTGACATTTGCTGTGTTATTCGTTGTGACATTTGCTGTGTCATTCGTTGTGACATTTGCTGTGACATTCCTTGTGACATTTGCTGTGTAATCCGTTGTGACATTCGCTGTGTCATTCGTTGTGATATTTGCTGTGTTATTGGTTGTTACATTGGCTGTGTCATTGGTTGTGATATTTGTTAGATTAAACAATAAAGATTTAATTAACTTAGGAGAAATTCTTGAAAGCACTTTGAATGGATACACTTGTGCTGAGTAACTGTAAAGATTTCATTATAAATCTGTGCTGTTAGTCTAAAATAAGCACATAACATGTTTCATTTAAAGAAATATATATATATATATATTGCTATTCTTATGCTTAAAAACGAAATATATAATATCTCAGAAACTAGAATTAATAGGGGACAATGGCTGCCGTTATCAGAGTCTAATCTATTTAGAAACAAGGCTGACATCATCGGCACCAAAGTTCGTGTTTGACACTTGTATGTTATGTGTTGATTTCTTCTTCTCGTCCCAGGCTCCAGAGCGCTGGTGTCTTGTCTAAAGACCAGAATGAAATAATAGAGTGTGGCAAGTTGGGAATGATACAATTATCTTACGATATAAGTATATAAATGTGCGAAACGTCTAGAATCTTCGCTTGTTTTGTGGTATTAAACATATGTCATATTCTTTAAACTTGTCAAGTGATATATTTTGCTTTAATTTGTCGTATGTTCGTCTTAGTCTTATATTGGTTGTATATTTGTTATATATGTGTCTTATATATGTCTTGTTCCCCTATCGATGGATGATAACGAAGCTTTCGATTCATTCACTAAAAATGTTAAAGTAGTTATGGGGTGGAAGGAGGGGATTCGGGGGGGGGGGGCCCCAAAGGGCGCACATTTTCTTTTGTTCATGTCTTGGGTAACCTGCGCGTTTTAAACACCTTTCTAAGCCCCCCAGACTGTTTGTTCCCCTATCGATGGATGATAACGAAGCTTTCGATTCATTCACTAAAAATGTTAAAGTAGTTATGGGGTGGAATGGGGGGATTCGGGGGGGGGGGGCACCAAAGGGCGCACATTTTCTTTTGTTCATGTCTTGCGTAACCTGCGCGTTTTAAACACCTTTCTAAGCACCCCAGACTGATGCGTGGTGTCGTGTTCAAACCCAAGAGAGAACCGCCTGGTTCCGGTGATTTTCAACTACGTCAAGTGATTTGTAAAAGTGAATGAAGCCATGTTGGCCAGTGTTTTGTAACAATGCATGAGGCCGTGTTATAGAGGGCATCAGCGTCTAGCGCCCACGCTCTCATTTGTTTACTGGATATGTCCCGGTCGATAATCTTGTATATTTTGTGTATGGGGAAACAACAACAAAAAAAGTACATTGCCGATGACACTGGTGTCGGGTATGGGAGTTCACTAATATATGTCGCGCACGGGATGTGATGTTTGATAACGCGCGGTGTGTTTTTTGAGAGATTAATTAGTTAGTGAACGCTCCTGCAGTGCTTGACTTTGTGACGTATGTTTATGCTTATTATGACGTAGTGTCTATTCTGTGATGTACGTGTTACTAGCGCGGCAGTATTTAAAGCAACTTTGTGGAAGGAGGTTGTGTTTTATTTGTCCACTAGTTATAGCTCGTTAAATTTGGCGACAGCAATGCGTGGACTTTCAATCCACTAAAATTACTTGACAAAACAGGAACTCAAGTAACGCGCCTAGGAATCCCAAATTTCTCTTTACCCCTTCCCCCATGATACGTAACTGCAACCTTTTTATTTCACGCTCATGAACTCTGTGAGAAATATGCTCAACACCAACAAAACCTATACCACGTCTTTGTGGACTTCAAGAAAGCATTCGACAGGGTTTGCTGCTTCATGGGCCACCATGAGGCACTACAACATCAACACAAACCTAACCAGCATGATATGGAACCTCTATGATAAGGCCACCAGTGCAGTCTTCCTCAGCAACAACATCGTAAAATGGTTCAAGACCACGGTTGGAGTACGACAAGGCTGCCTGCTCTCTCCCACCCTATTCAACATCTTCCTAGAGCGAATTATGTCAGATGCTCTGGAAGCGCATGAATTGACAGTCAGCATTGGTGACAGAACAATCACCAACCTACGCTTTGCGGACGACATAGATGTGCTGGCTGGGAACGAAGAAGAGCTTGCCGACCTGGTAAAGAGTCTCGATAAGACCTCGTCGTCCTTTGGCTTGCTAATCAGTGCTGAAAAGACAAAACTGATGACAAATAACACCACTGAAATTAAGGTCTGGGAGGAAAGACTAGAGACTCTCGGCCGCTTCAAATACCTAGGATCAATAGTCTCTTAAGAAGGCTCCAAGCCCGAACTGATTTCCAGGATTGCGCAGTCTACAACACTAAAGAAGCTCAAGAAAATATGGAATGACAAAAATATACCCCCCACCCACCAAGTCTGATGCCCTCATAAGTCCTCTCCATTTTCTTGTATGCCTGTGAGTCCTGGACATTAACAGCAGATCTTGAAAGGAAAATAAAGGCTATATAGATGAGATGTTTCAGAAGCATTTTTTTGGGCATCTGTGATATGGACCATATCTCAAATGATACAGTGAAAGAAAGGGTTCGCCAGGCAATTAGGGAGTACGACGACCTACTGGTGACTGTGAAAAAACGCAAACTACAATGGTACGGCCACGTAACAAGGAAACAAGGGCTTGCCAAAGAAATATTACAGGGCACCACAAGAGGAGGGAGAAGAAGAGGAAGACAAAGAAAAGATGGGAAAATAACATCAAAGAGTGGACAGGACTAAAACTGGGCGATGCTGTGCGTAGTGCAGAAGACAGAGACGAATGGAGGAGGATATTTCACATGTCATCTGTGGCGCCCCAACGGTCCAAGGACTAAGGGACATGATGATGATGACGTATATTAAATATTTTGATGTCCAAACCACTTTTATATCGCATATTAATCTCTCTATATTAACAATTCGCCAGCAAATGTCAAACTCCACCACGCAGGCTATTTATAGATACGCCAGAGTGTGGTTAAATAATGAGTTCACTAGCGCGCAAAATATACTTACCGATAACTACGCTATAAGATATATATCTATTTTTAATAACGCAATAGCGTTTGGTAATATTTTGTTTTCGGAAATGGAATCATATCAATTGAAGTATTGTGTAAAAAATATTCGTTTTAAAAGTGGTTGGGACATGAGAATATTTATATAGTTCATGGGCGTAAAATAAAATGTGTGCAGTGACATATCATGAAAAAGAGGGGAGGGGAGGTTGTAGAAAAATTGTCATTCTTAAATTTGCGTAACTTGAGTTGGTGTTTTTGTCAAGTAACTTTAGTAGATGGGAAGTTCGCGCATTGCTGTCACCAATGTTTTGCGGGCTCCATCTAGTTACATTATATTTAAATTGAGACAACATCATTTGCCGAACAAATTATATTACTCACCTAACGCAGTTGCGTGTTATTGAAAAAAACAAACTATTTAGCGTACCGGTAGTTATCGGGAATTATATTTTGCGCGCAATCCGAAAAAAAATCGCCATTTCTTTGCCATATCCAAATAAACGTCATAAAATGCAAAGCGGATTAAAAAATAATCGAAGTATTCGCTAAACAGGAAGCTGCTACCTTGTAATGGAATCCAACGGAAATGGAAGCAGTCCACAAGAAGCGCAATATATATAAGTGATAATAGCGAGCTGCGCTATAAATGTGTTTATGGAGTTTAAGTCTTTGAGTTTACATTATATACTAAAGTTGCATTTATTATAAACAAAACTTGAGTTGATTCAGTGCTTGGACGACGTATTAACAATTTGTAAAAGTACCCCATGAAATGAACCAATCAAGTATCTACAGGATTTTTAAAACTTGTTGGACTAGACCAAATCTATTTCCCCCAATAATGCCCTGCTGATACAAGTATACCACACATAACTAAACGGCAGTCATCACAAAGAAAGAAAAATGAACTGAACAACAAAATAAAAATAAAATAATCCACATTCATTGTTTTATTAAAGGCTTTCAAGTTTTTCAAATAATTCAGAGTTTACGTACTTTAATGCACCATGGGGATTCCATTGCCAGAATCTGGTTGTGGGTCTCGTCAGCGTGCGTAGTTATTCGTCAGTGAACAGCATGGCTCTGATTCCTCTAACAGACCGTTTCCACCCCAAGCCAACGCAGAAACTATCTAGTTTAGCCCCTATGCAGAAATCACGCTTTGACCTGCCTAATGGGAGGAGAATACAATTTCATGAGTTTTGTTTGTAAATGCTAATATAGCGGTCAGTGATAGTTAATAAATATTCATAGTGGTGTCTTTATCGTAGGACATACTTAACTTGAACTCCACCCTGATCTCCCCCCCCCCACTCCCAAATCTCAACCCGCCCCTCTTACCATGCCACTATGATAACTTCCACTCTAGTCAACGCTAAATACTTTAAACTATGCAAGCCTCTTGCACATCAATATATTTATCTCAATGAATATCATCATGCACTGATACGTTGTGCAAATCCTTAGGCCTTTTTTACAACCACCTCACTAAGATCTCTATATTATAACATTCTTTTGCTCCATGCCCCCCCCCCTCCAACCTCCGGGTCAAAACACAATTCTTTCTTTTCAACACCCAATCCATCTCAGTTTGTTCATTCTAAGCCATTACCATTCAACCTCCTCCGATCAGAAAGTCTCATCACCTACTATTGGGTTTCGAAATTTTTTTAATTTTTTTTTTTATTACCCGCTTATTTTCTTGCGTTTCCTTCGAGACCCACATTATCAATGATATCGTTAAAGCTGGCGTAAGAAAGATATGAAATATCGATACTTTTTAAAATATTTGTTTAAATTTGTAAAAAAAAAAAAAAAAAAAAAAAAAAAAAAA
>CAXITT010000052.1:1384725-1407732 GCA_964033795.1 Lymnaea stagnalis | reverse complement strand
AAGATTGGTGATATGTGGTTGGTAGTATGTGGCTGGTGATATGTGGTTGGTAGTATGTGATTGGTGATATGTGGTTGGTGATATGTGGGTTGTTGGGGGAGGAGGGTGGGGGGCTTCAGGGCCCGGTTTGATTGACTTAGTTTTCCCTGTCTTTGGTGATCAATCAGTGTTGTAAGTAATGTTTTTGAATGTGACATAAAATTTTTTTTTTTTAAATCGCCAATCTTTATGAGTTATGAATTTACTGGAATCGCAATCCTGTTTGTATTTCGATCTTTATACCTATTCATTTAAAGTCTCTTTTAGTACCTACCAGCTTTTTCGTGGTTCTGTATGGCGTCAGCAACACGTCCAAGTATGGCATCAATGTGTGATTGGTCATCTGTAAAGAAATACGGTTTTTAACGCTGAAGGCTACAAGAGGGAAGCGGTATAACTAAAAGATATCAAGTGAAATACATTTTAGTGGCCTTTCTAATGGAGTTAATGTTAGTCATAATTTACGTTACTGACTGAATTTGTGTTCACGGTCTCTAAAAGCTTTACTCCGTGTATGGCACTTGACAAAAATAGTCAAATTTTATATATATATAATAAATTAAGAAATCATAGGATTTCCTTGTAATGTCTTATATATATTTTGCTTCTGGTGTGTCCTGCTTACTTTTTGAAATCGCCTCCCCCCAACGCCAAATGTTTTTCTTTTACGAATAATACTTGTCAGGTAGAAAAAAAAATTCGGGGGAGGTGACTAATATATTCAACAATAAAGTTCCACGTGTATGTTGTTCGACTGTCTGTAGGACTGTCTGTGGGGCTGTCTGTTGGACTCTCTCTGGGACTGTCTTTGGGACTATCAGTGGGACTGTCTATGGGACTATATTTGGGACTGTCTGTGGGACTGTCTGTGGGACTGTCTGTGGGTCTGTCTGTGGGACTGTCTGTGGGACTGTCTGTGGGACTGTCTGTGGGACTATCTTTGGGTCTGACTGTGGGACTGTCTGTGGGACTGTCTGTGAGACTGTCTGTGGGACTGTCTGTGGGACTGTCTGTGGGACTGTCTGTGGGACTGTCTACAGGACAATTGTTTAAATGCCAGCATGTAAGCAAACTCTGAATTTAAACCAGGAGCCAGAATGATCCACAAATTGATCGTGGGCCCCTCAAATATAAGAAGAAGAAGAAAGGTGTCGCCCTATTTCTCGAAAGTCACCGGACCCAGCTTCAATTTGTGTTTGGTCATCTGTAAACAAGCTATGCAATTAACCCTATACGCTACAACAGGGAAGCGGTATAACTACGACATATCAAGTGAATTATACATTTTTAGTGACGTTTCTAATGGGTTTAAAGAAAGTTATAATGTACGTAATTTAATTTGATTTCGTCTTCGAGATGTCTTAAATAGCTTTTTTTTTTTGCTCGTTTTTCTTCCATGGCAACTGATATAAACGGCAGCCATTTTGATTTGTTCTTCTTATTTTATTAAATAAATCACAAATTGATGTAAATTGTTGTTGTAAAAATATAATAATAAATGAACACTCAAGCCCGTGGTCTATGTATCATCAAACTTTTTTTCCTTTTCCTGCATTTTTTAAATACCCATTAATTGCATGCCACTCACTACAATGTCCACACATTCATGATAACCCACCTAAAGTTAGCAGTCAATTTGACAGCAACACTGAACAAGCAGGTCACTTTGGGCCACTAAGTTCAGTCAGTACACACGATAACACTACTGATAATTTGAACGGTCACTATCACTGTCATATCTGTGCCCATCCTCATACCTTTACAGCTGCACATCATTAAATATATTCAGATGATAAGTATCATTAGGTTCTCCAAAGCAAAGGGCCTGATTTCATGTTTCACATATTAACTCTCGTGACCCCCTCCAACTCCACGCGAATGGCTTAATTTAACAGACGAAATCATTTCAATCTTTGCTAGTTCAGAGAAAAAATGTATTATGTTAAGCTTTCTTATTGAATTTTTACCGAGAAAGAATTTATATAAATTTAAGTCATTCTTCCTCTCTCATTTTAAAATTTTAAATTTATAATTTTTCATTTGTCTGTCTAAGTCTCCCAATGTCGATGATCATGACAATGGCTTTCTGCTAAGAGACCTGGCGGGATATGTATAGGAATTAAATCCGAACGTTCTATTAAAAGATATCTAGAACTTTCATCAGCAATGGCTACAAAAATTTCTTTCCACGTATTCCGGTCTCTTGCAATCGTTCCTGACATTTTCTAAATGTGGCAAACCCTGACCCCCCAATGTTGAACAATGAGCTTCCAGATTATAAACAATTCGTTTTGAGAAGTAAATCTAGCAAACATCTTCCTACAAGTGGCGTGTTTCCCTCAGTATCTATACTATCTTACAAAAACTTTAGCCAAATGGGCTGGACAGTTGACAGAATTCCAGACAGCAGACTGCTGAAACAGTTCATACAAGGTGAACTTTCAAGAGGGAAACGCAAAACATTTGTGGAGAAAAAATAATTCAAAGAATGTCTACAATTGTCCTTCAAATCTATGGACATAGACCTGATGTCACGGAAAACTCATATTTTAATCGCAGACGTGAATGAGGCAGACTACCTCTTGCAGAATACTCGCCATAGAGCAGACTACCTATTGCAAGCTCTCCAGAGAAGCGGACTACATATTGCAGCACACTCTCAAGGGAGGCAGACAATCTTTTGTAGCACACTCTCCAGAGAGGTGGACTATCTGTTGTGGCACACTCTCTAGAGAGGTTGACTATCTGTTGTGGCACACTCTCCAGAGAGGTGGACTATCTGTTGTGGAACACTCTCCAGAGAGGTGGACTATCTGTTGTGGCACACTCTCCAGAGAGGTGGACTATCTGTTGTGGCACACTCTCCATAGAGGTGGACTATCTGTTGTGGCACACTCTCCAGAGAGGTAGACTATCTGTTGTGGCACACTCTCCATAGAGGTGGACTATCTGTTGTGGCACACTCTCCAGAGAGGTAGACTATCTGTTGTGGCACACTCTCCAGAGAGGTGGACTATCTGTTGTGGCACACTCTCCAGAGAGGTGGACTATCTGTTGTGGCACACTCTCCAGAGAGGTGGACTATCTGTTGTAGCACACTCTCCAGAGAGGTAGACTATCTGTTGTGGTACTACTCAAGCCCAAGGAAAGTACACATCAAGACAATATGAAGTTCCACCAGTCCACCTGGGACACCCAAAACACGTGTTCTACGTGCGGGAAAACATTTCAGGAACAGATACCACTGGCGAGCCAGCTGCGTACTCACCGTCGCCTAAGGCTTCGGTCATCCTCTCACACGTAGGACGAACAACAACATGTGAAGACTTAACGTTTTTTTCAAAAAAAACAACAACAAACAAACAAACAAACAATCAAACAAACTCAAGGTCTCTAACCCATTCTCACCTTGATCGTCTGCTTGACATTCTAAAGCTTTAGCCTGTTCAATGATTTGAGTCACCGTAGGAATCACCTCGCTAGTGTAGGAACCTGGAAGAAGTAATAAAAAAAATCCACAAATATCATAGCTCAGTTCTATAACTGTCAAACATATTAGAAATAGCTTAAGGCACTCTATACCTTATGAACGATTGCAATCAAAATGTATATCATTAATTTAAAAAAACAACAACAATAGTCTACAGACTTACATTTTATTTATTTTGTTCAAAAGTTCCTTTTTTTGTGTTGGTATTTATTAAATGTAAGGCATTGATCAAGATTGATAATAGAAAAATGATTTTAAAAAAAATCCAACTTAAAACAATCTCACAAAAATATAACCAGACACTGACCATCAAAGAGTTCACTGACCACTTGCTGAATGTCTTGTACCAGCTCGCTCAGGTCGACATCCCGTTTCTCTTGTGCTAGTTTTGCTTCCTGTTCAATAAGTTAAAGCCCACATTATTATGTTAAGCTATTGGACTTATTCTCTCAAATCACCCGTCTTTAACAACACTCTACTGAGTGGCCTATGGGGCAGCAACCCCTTCCTCTAGAAATATCGGCTGTATGACTAAATACTTTTGTGTAGATCAAAATGTTTATTTGGATTCACGTCTTTTACAAAACACAGCCGTTAAATGAACAACTCAAAAAACGAAAACAAAAAGAGTAAAAGTTGAAAAAAACAAACAAACAAAAAAACAGCGAAAGAATGTTTCACTTCTTTACATTGAGAGAAAATTGCATTCTGACTTTAATGGCGGCTGAACATTCTTACTCGAGACAACACAACAGTTGTTGTTAAAACAAGCATTAATAAACTACACTTCATCGTTCAGTTTTGGAAGTTCGGTGCTGTTTTGAGGGCAGAAAAGAATTGGTCTCGCTACAACAGGTCAGATCAGCAGATCCATATCACATGAGGAATTACTCATTCTTTTATGTACCATACCATAGCGACACAGCATGCGACTCTAATCATTTCATGTGTGAGGGTGGGAAAAGAAATAATCGAGATCCCTCTGGGTTAATTACTGTTCACACCTATAAATGCTTAACATTCTTTGGTGTTAGGGGAGTATTCGAAATCGTGGATCTATTTCATTTCTGATCAGAATCGATATTAAATTCCTTAAAATTAAATTTTGAACTCAAGTTTCGTTCTTTCAAGGCAGAATAGAAAAACATAATATTTTATGACATTTATTATTTTATCTTTTCATCTTTTATGTCTATATTAGAACGATTTGTTCTTTAAAAAAATGATCAGCATAAGATAATTATCACTAGATGACTTTTGTGCTCTGGGATATATTGCATGCAGCAGAGAATTGGCAATTTCCATCTCTGCAGGTTGTCCATACAGCCCCACAAACGTGTAAATAAACCTGCAGAGCTATCCATTATATGATAGTCTACTTAATTGCTAATGACAGCTTCTGACATACCCAGAATTATACCGACATAGAAATAAATTAAATCCATTGTCTCGTTTCCTTAAACAGATTGTTTTACAGTACGTGGTATCACATTGGGGAGGGGGGGGGGGCGAAGGGGTAAAGATGTATCACAATGTGGAAACAGATGCTACAAATATAAGAATGAGCAAAGCGAGGTATTTGTAAGCTTGAATTAGAGAACAGGACAACAAGATTAGGACGTTTCGGCACAAAGCCTTCTTCAACTATCAGTACAAATAAAAAAAAAACACACAGAGTTGTTTACTGTGCTCTGTTTTTTTTTTTGCTTTTTCGTTGTACTGATAGCTGAAGAAGGCTTTGTGCCGAAACGTCTTAATCTTTTTGTCCTGTTCTCTAATTCAAGATTCCAAAAACCTCGTTTTGCAATTTTTTTCATTTACTAGGCTTGAATGCATTCCTTTAATTATTAGGTACTACCAAATATAATGGATTTTGGGTGTTCATTTCTTATTCATCCCCTTTTCACTGATTTTTAATTTCTTAAAAAAAAGAAAATTGACTTTGGTGTCTAAACTAAATTCTATATTTTGAATTTGTTGAATGTTTTCCAAATATATCGCTTAGTTTCAGATCATTTTTCAATTGTTTTACAGAGATGGCTTTTTCCCATTAAATTAATTGGGTTTTTTAAATTAAGATATTTTGCTCGGGGTGAGGGGGTCAAATTTGCATAACTCCTAATCTTTATCCAATATCATTGTCGAAAGGAAATTCTATTACAAATTATTTTATACATCACGCAACAGTTTTTCAGCAATGCTTGGATCTTAGATATCTTGGGTGGGTGGGGTGGGGTGGGGGGAGAGAAATATGCTAAATGCAAAAAAAAATTGTTCTCCATAACGACTTTATAAAAACTATAATTAGATCTCAACAAAAACAAAGGCGTATGAAAAAATTTGCATTTTAGTCTTGGGAGGAACCTATTAATTATGTCAACAAAATGGGTGGGGGGTGGTTGGAGATTTTTGACAGTTATTGACAAGGAGATAATTTTAGTTGACGTCAACAATCATGTTTTCTCTATTAAAATTGCAATCTAAAAAATTGACGAGTTTTTACATTATTTAAAAAAAAAAAATTATTGGTATTATTGATTGTAAATAGTCTTGTAATTTGTAGGCTTTTAACCATATAGGATTTATTTAATGTGTGTCTGTCTGTGCACAGCAGATGGTTCGGTCAGAATGTTAGTACACTTTGTTAGTGCAAGAGAACTCAAAAGTTGGCCTCTCTTCATCTGAAGATTCTGTTTGTAGCAAATGACCATGGCAGTATGTTTGCTATCTTGTTGCAGCTATGGAACAGGGACACGTTTCTAGTGTCATGTGCAATCAAGATCAAATATAATGATAGAGTAGGAATACGATATTTGGAGAATCAGGGGAAACTAATTAATTAACAATAATAACATCGCTGCTTGAACGGATTTGCAAAAATCTGTAACATCTATTTTGCACCACAAGTCATGTTGAAAAAGCATGCTCAACAGCACCGACAATGCCCTCTTGAAAATAAGAAATTAGCACCTGCTCCTAAACAAACAAAAAAAAAATAAAAAAATGGATTCGACCAATGCGAGTAGCTGCAAGGAGATAGAGAGAGCTCATGGCAATTATTGCTCACATCGACAATGCTTCTATTTTAAGTGCTGAATGGATAGATGAGGATGATGTTGACTTGTCTGGTAAAGAGGAAAATAATAAATCAGCTATTATAGACTATGCCCATCAGACGGGTCATTTTAGGGTTTTTCAGGGGGCGGAAGAGGGGAGCAAAAGCAAAACTTGGTCCGCTTGGTGAGTTGTTACAATCTGGAGGGGCCATGGTACAAAGCAGTACAAAGCAAGTTAAATAAAACCTGCAAATTCAGGGGGGGGGGGGGGGGGGACAATACCCCTCTACCCTACCCTAATGATGTCCATATTCTTACGATAGAGGAAGACCTGGCTACTCCATGGGATGGGCCATGGTACAAAGCAGTACAAAGCAAGTTAAATAAAACCTGCAAATTCAGGGGGGGGGGGGGGGGGACAATACCCCTCTACCCTACCCTAATGATGTCCATATTCTTACGATAGAGGAAGACCTGGCTACTCCATGGGAATATGATAGCAGCAAGAAACTTTACTATAATTGTCATCTTTACTGACAATGATCATATTTACACCACACACAATGATATTAAGTTTTTAACAACTTTTAATTGATTCTGCATTGTAAGATTTCAGTGTAACAACTCTTTAACTTGTTGACTGACCAGCTAAAAATGCAAAAACAATTTTCCTCATAATTTTGTGTCATTAAAAAAGATCAGCACAAAGTAAAATGTATTTATAAAATTATATATATACTTTTTGGGATGGGGTGGGGTAGAAAATCTATAAATAATTAAATGGGGGGGGGGCGACTAGAAAAGTTTATCAGTTTTAGTTAAGGGGGGGTGGGGGGGGGGGGGGGAAGTGCGTAAAAATTGTTGACATAATTAATGGACGACCCCACGGATAAACATATTGTGAATCGATCGTTGCTAGGGAAACACGACCCCCTCCCCAAGAATTTGGTGTTTGCTGATGATTTAGTGTTTAACAAAATCCTTGCCAACACGAAAATTTGAACCATGGATGTTTTACAGAGGCCGTAAGTAGAAGACATTTGATGGCACAGAGCGATGCGTTATCGCGGGGAATTTCTCAATAAAATACAGAACGTCACAGTAAAGAATAAAACAATTTTTAAAAAGAAATAAAATATATTCAATATATATACACAATCCGTTTTTTTTTATATAAAAAAACGACTGCAAATTTCTTTTAAAAATAAGAACTCAAAATAATTTAAAAAATAACGTTGACTAAATGTTTGCTTACCCCCTCCAAATATCTCGACATTCTGCCATTCGCTTTGTGTGAAAAAGACATCGCTTCCTTGATACGACACGTAAATAAATAACCGTGGTTATACCTTACGCCTTATACTATTGTAGTGACTGTCCTGCTACGGGTGTATCTTACATAGACCACATGCTTGGGAAACGATGTATCACAACCCCAATACCTCGATGTTGGCCCTCACATCTCACACTGGTTCTGAATGTTAGACGGTGTACATGCTACGAGGTTTGAGCAAGCCAAGTGATTTAGTTTTTAACTGGGCATTATTAATATGATTTCACTTTAAATTGCTATGTGCATGACATTTGCATGTTTGTGTTATTTTGTCATAAGCTTTCATTACTTAGTTATTCAACATGGTAATTGTTAGCTGTGCAATTCAACGTCAGTCAGGACATTGTTAACCCATGCTATTTGTGTCTTTTCGGGTATTGTCAATTTTTTCGGCTATAATCCTCCAGACCTGAATTTATTGAGTGTATATTTTAAAACTGTCCTCTGTACTATCACCACCAAACGGCAACAAATGAAAGATCATAAGTATAAAGATACGTTATTCAACAAACACATGACGTAATAACATAATATGACACCAAACCTTGGCACTACTCTATTTCCATTCCCCATATTCACTGGCGTGTGTGTCTGTAAATACTGGTCTTAAATCTGGCAAGTTCCATTAAACTATTTCAATAGAAACGACCGGTTGGTCGTATTTTATTTTTAATAATTTTTTTTGTTTGTTTTTGTTAAAGATTCATCGTATTCTTACAGGTAACAAACATTGCCAAAACGATCAATTTGAATAGTGTTATAAAAATGAATAATGTGATAAATGTGAATGGTGTGATCGATGTTAATACTGTGATCAATTTTAATGGTTTGACATCATACAACAAGAACTTGTATCACAATATATTTTTTATTTATGTATATATTTTATTTTTATCTTTTTAAAAATCTTTATTTTGAAACTTCGATCAAAATTTGAAAAACACGTAACTCAGTGTGTCGTCATAATTGACTGACAAATTCGGAGCCCTGACAATAGATGGTTTTGTGGCATAATTGTTTAATTTTTACCATGTATTCCCTCTAATGTCTTGTTAACAGCTTACCATAGTTTATTTCCCTTGCCTTATCTGTCTATTTTCGAGCTCTCTCGGGTCATTGACAGTTCTAAGTAATGTGTTTTATCTCTCAGTTCATTGACAGTTTTCCGCTATGCGTTTTATCTCTCATTATCATTCACAGATCTCTGTAGTGTGTTTTATCTTTCAGATCATTGACAGTTCGAAGTAATGTGATTTCTCTCTCAGATTATACACAGTTCTCTGTAATGTGTTTTCACTCTCAGTTTATTCACAGTTCTCTGTAATGTGTTTTCTCTCTCAGTTTATTCACAGTTCTCTGTAATGTGTTTTCTCTCTCAGATTATTCACAGTTCTCTGTAATGTGTTTTCTCTCTCAGATTATTCACAGTTCTCTGTAATGTGTTTTCTCTCTCAGTTTATTCACAGTTCTCTGTAATGTGTTTTCTCTCTCAGTTTATTCACAGTTCTCTGTAATGTGTTTTCTCTCTCAGTTTATTCACAGTTCTCTGTAATGTGTTTTCTCTCTCAGTTTATTCACAGTTCTCTGTAATGTGTTTTCTCTCTCAGTTTATTCACAGTTCTCTGTAATGTGTTTTCTCTCTCAGTTTATTCACAGTTCTCTGTAATGTGTTTTCTCTCTCAGTTTATTCACAGTTCTCTGTAATGTGTTTTCTCTCTCAGTTTATTCACAGTTCTCTGTAATGTGTTTTCTCTCTCAGTTTATTCACAGTTCTCTGTAATGTGTTTTCTCTCTCAGTTTATTCACAGTTCTCTGTAATGTGTTTTCTCTCTCAGTTTATTCACAGTTCTCTGTAATGTGTTTTCTCTCTCAGTTTATTCACAGTTCTCTGTAATGTGTTTTCTCTCTCAGTTTATTCACAGTTCTCTGTAATGTGTTTTCTCTCTCAGTTTATTCACAGTTCTCTGTAATGTGTTTTCTCTCTCAGTTTATTCACAGTTCTCTGTAATGTGTTTTCTCTCTCAGTTTATTCACAGTTCTCTGTAATGTGTTTTCTCTCTCAGTTTATTCACAGTTCTCTGTAATGTGTTTTCTCTCTCAGTTTATTCACAGTTCTCTGTAATGTGTTTTCTCTCTCAGTTTATTCACAGTTCTCTGTAATGTGTTTTCTCTCTCAGTTTATTCACAGTTCTCTGTAATGTGTTTTCTCTCTCAGTTTATTCACAGTTCTCTGTAATGTGTTTTCTCTCTCAGTTTATTCACAGTTCTCTGTAATGTGTTTTCTCTCTCAGTTTATTCACAGTTCTCTGTAATGTGTTTTCTCTCTCAGTTTATTCACAGTTCTCTGTAATGTGTTTTCTCTCTCAGTTTATTCACAGTTCTCTGTAATGTGTTTTCTCTCTCAGTTTATTCACAGTTCTCTGTAATGTGTTTTCTCTCTCAGTTTATTCACAGTTCTCTGTAATGTGTTTTCTCTCTCAGTTTATTCACAGTTCTCTGTAATGTGTTTTCTCTCTCAGTTTATTCACAGTTCTCTGTAATGTGTTTTCTCTCTCAGATTATTCACAGTTCTCTGTAATGTGTTTTCTCTCTCAGTTTATTCACAGTTCTCTGTAATGTGTTTTCTCTCTCAGATTATTCACAGTTCTCTGTAATGTGTTTTCTCTCTCAGATTATTCACAGTTCTCTGTAATGTGTTTTCTCTCTCAGTTTATTCACAGTTCTCTTAAACGTGTTTTCTCTCTCAGATTATTCACAGTTCTCTGTAATGTGTTTTCTCTCTCAGTTTATTCACAGTTCTCTGTAATGTGTTTTCTCTCTCAGTTTATTCACAGTTCTCTGTAATGTGTTTTCTCTCTCAGTTTATTCACAAATCTCTGTAATGTGTTTTCTCTCTCAGATTATTCACAGTTCTCTTGAACGTGTTTTCTCTCTCAGTTTATTCACAGTTCTCTGTAATGTGTTTTCTCTCTCAGTTTATTCACAGTTCTCTGTAATGTGTTTTCTCTCTCAGTTTATTCACAGTTCTCTATAATGTGTTTTCTCTCTCAGTTTATTCACAGTTCTCTGTAATGTGTTTTCTCTCTCAGATTATTCACAGTTCTCTTGAACGTGTTTTCTCTCTCAGTTTATTCACAGTTCTCTGTAATGTGTTTTCTCTCTCAGTTTATTCACAGTTCTCTGTAATGTGTTTTCTCTCTCAGTTTATTCACAGTTCTCTGTAATGTGTTTTCTCTCTCAGTTTATTCACAGTTCTCTGTAATGTGTTTTCTCTCTCAGATTATTCACAGTTCTCTTGAACGTGTTTTCTCTCTCAGTTTATTCACAGTTCTCTGTAATGTGTTTTCTCTCTCAGTTTATTCAAAGTTCTCTGTAATGTGTTTTCTCTCTCAGTTTATTCACAGTTCTCTGTAATGTGTTTTCTCTCTCAGTTTATTCACAGTTCTCTGTAATGTGTTTTCTCTCTCAGATTATTCACAGTTCTCTTGAACGTGTTTTCTCTCTCAGTTTATTCACAGTTCTCTGTAATGTGTTTTCTCTCTCAGATTATTCACAGTTCTCTGTAATGTTTTTTCTCTCTCAGTTATTCACAGTTCTCTTGTATGTGTTTTTTCTCTCAGTTTATTCACAGTTCTCTGTAATGTGTTTTCTCTCTCAGTTTATTCACAGTTCTCTGTAATGTGTTTTCTCTCTCAGATTATTCACAGTTCTCTGTAATGTGTTTTCTCTCTCAGTTTATTCACAGTTCTCTGTAATGTGTTTTCTCTCTCAGTTTATTCACAGTTCTCTGTAATGTGTTTTCTCTCTCAGTTTATTCACAGTTCTCTGTAATGTGTTTTCTCTCTCAGTTTATTCACAGTTCTCTGTAATGTGTTTTCTCTCTCAGTTTATTCACAGTTCTCTGTAATGTGTTTTCTCTCTCAGTTTATTCACAGTTCTCTGTAATGTGTTTTCTCTCTCAGTTTATTCACAGTTCTCTGTAATGTGTTTTCTCTCTCAGTTTATTCACAGTTCTCTGTAATGTGTTTTCTCTCTCAGTTTATTCACAGTTCTCTGTAATGTGTTTTCTCTCTCAGTTTATTCACAGTTCTCTGTAATGTGTTTTCTCTCTCAGTTTATTCACAGTTCTCTGTAATGTGTTTTCTCTCTCAGTTTATTCACAGTTCTCTGTAATGTGTTTTCTCTCTCAGTTTATTCACAGTTCTCTGTAATGTGTTTTCTCTCTCAGTTTATTCACAGTTCTCTGTAATGTGTTTTCTCTCTCAGTTTATTCACAGTTCTCTGTAATGTGTTTTCTCTCTCAGTTTATTCACAGTTCTCTGTAATGTGTTTTCTCTCTCAGTTTATTCACAGTTCTCTGTAATGTGTTTTCTCTCTCAGTTTATTCACAGTTCTCTGTAATGTGTTTTCTCTCTCAGTTTATTCACAGTTCTCTGTAATGTGTTTTCTCTCTCAGTTTATTCACAGTTCTCTGTAATGTGTTTTCTCTCTCAGTTTATTCACAGTTCTCTGTAATGTGTTTTCTCTCTCAGTTTATTCACAGTTCTCTGTAATGTGTTTTCTCTCTCAGTTTATTCACAGTTCTCTGTAATGTGTTTTCTCTCTCAGTTTATTCACAGTTCTCTGTAATGTGTTTTCTCTCTCAGTTTATTCACAGTTCTCTGTAATGTGTTTTCTCTCTCAGTTTATTCACAGTTCTCTGTAATGTGTTTTCTCTCTCAGTTTATTCACAGTTCTCTGTAATGTGTTTTCTCTCTCAGTTTATTCACAGTTCTCTGTAATGTGTTTTCTCTCTCAGTTTATTCACAGTTCTCTGTAATGTGTTTTCTCTCAGTTTATTCACAGTTCTCTGTAATGTGTTTTCTCTCTCAGATTATTCACAGTTCTCTTGAACGTGTTTTCTCTCTCAGTTTATTCACAGTTCTCTGTAATGTGTTTTCTCTCTCAAATTATTCACAGTTCTCTTAAACGTGTTTTCTCTCTCAGTTTATTCACAGTTCTCTTAAACGTGTTTTCTCTCTCAGATTATTCACAGTTCTCTGTTAGCTGTTTTATCTCTCAGTTTATTCACAGTTCTCTGTAATGTGTTTTCTCTCTCAGTTTATTCACAGTTCTCTGTAATGTGTTTTATCTCTCAGATTATTCACAGTTCTCTGTAATGTGTTTTCTCTCTCAGTTTATTCACAGTTCTCTGTAATGTGTTTTTTCTCTCAGTTTATTCACAGTTCTCTGTAATGTGTTTTCTGTCTCAGATTATTCACAGTTCTCTGTAATGTGTTTTCTCTCTCAGTTTATTCACAGTTCTCTTGAACGTGTTTTCTATCTCAGTTTATTCACAGTTCTCTTGAACGTGTTTTCTCTCTCAGTTTATTCACAGTTCTCTGTAATGTGTTTTCTCTCTCAGTTTATTCACAGTTCTCTGTAATGTGTTTTCTCTCTCAGTTTATTCACAGTTCTCTGTAATGTGTTTTCTCTCTCAGATTATTCACAGTTCTCTTGAACGTGTTTTCTCTCTCAGTTTATTCACAGTTCTCTGTAATGTGTTTTCTCTCTCAGATTATTCACAGTACTCTTGAACGTGTTTTCTCTCTCAGTTTATTCACAGTTCTCTGTAATGTGTTTTATCTCTCAGTTTATTCACAGTTCTCTTAAACGTGTTTTCTCTTAGAATTCACCCAACATAAAAATACATATTTTAACCGGTTACGTTTACATTTAATTCACTTATGTTCGTGGGCGAGTGCTGGTGCTGGTGCTGGGTGGCTGGCAAAATTTCCGACGGCTAATTGACCCACTTACCATCAACGCATCGAGCTGAATCTTGGCGCTGAGACACGTTGCCGGTGACGACCCTTTGCTTCAAATTTTCAGCACCAGCCACCAATCCCAACAACCCCAAAAAAATAAGTTTACCCTGTTTTTCTTCAAGGCGAACATGAAGGAGAATTCCCGATAACTGCGCTAAATGAGATTTTTCAAAAACAACTAAGCCCATCTGCACTTGGTGCGTAATAATTTCATTGTTTTCTTGAATTAGTTGGTGCAGTAAACCTGCGGTGTAACCTGCCAGTGGGTCATTCAAATATTAATACAGTTCAAGGATGTAAAAAACTAATGAAAAAAATTAAGCTACTTTTTAAAAAATTGCTAGATTTTTGTACCTCGTGTCTATGGATTCACATGTGTACCTTTCTAATATTATAATAATTCATTTTCCATGCTGCATATTAATATAGTTTTAATTCAATTCAAATTATCAATTTCTTTATATCCTACTTTCAAAACACATATAAATTAAAATTTGACAACTGATTTAGATTGCACAACGTGGTCAATCTGTCAGTTTTAACAATTCAACACCCCCCCCCCCCCCCCCAAAAAATACATTGTTTTTTTTAAAATCTTTATTGGCAAATTTCGGACAAATTTTGAAGAAAAATCTAAGTAAAAAAAAAAGATAAGTCATTTTAAGATTTATTTCTCATTATCCGTGTAAATGGTGTAACTGTGAGTTACCAGGAGGAAGAAAACAACTATCTAATCAGTATTGGGTACATTGAGGAAGGAATAAAACAACAAGAAAAGAGCATAATAGGTTGGTGCAAATCATTTCCGCTTTCATGTCATTTGTGGTGGTCCTGCTTTGGCCAAGTAAACATGGATCAGCTGATGTCAACATCACCAGGAGGATTGGTGTAAAGAGAAACATGGAAAGGTTTGTGATGTGGGGCCCTTTTACGCCCTGGAAAACCTTCCGAACGACCTGAAATTGATCAGATGTCAAAAATGTTATTTATTAATTTTTTAGTGATCCATCTTAGTGTCAATAGTTTACCAAGGTTTAGTAGCGTTACAAGATGGCCAATGGGCAGTCTCCAGATGGTTATCTTTAAGGCTTACAGGGTAAACTTATTTTTTGGGGGGTGTTGGGGTTGGTGGATGGTGCTGAAAATTTGCAGTAAAGGGTCGTCACCGGCAACGTGTCTCAGCGCCAAGAAATAAATCTGCGCCGTAAAAGCGGTGGGCTATAAGAATATTAATATAGTTCAGGGGCGTGAATTTGGATTCTTAAAAAGTGCCTTATTTGTTTGAATTTTTTCGGTCAATATTTCAGCCCCATCCCCAACATCATTGCTGGATATTACATTTTATAAAGGATTTATCCTCAAACCCTTGTTTCTTAAGGGTTGATTCATTTAAGCATTTCAATGGATAGAGACAATCACAATGACGTAATGAACGACTCATATAAATATGTATAAATTAAGGAGTTTTTTTTTTCATAAGTAATTAAATCAAATTTTTACTTAAGTTCTTTTACTGGTACCTTTTGATTCCTCAGCGTTCATCACTATATCAACTATGTAGAATACGGTCAAAATAATCCATGGACCAGGTGATCTGCCTGGTCCTGTCTAAGACAAAAAAAAACCACATAAAAAATCAAACGGTCGCCGTGTTCTTGGATCTAAAGCAGGCGTATGGCCCAGTATGGCGCATGGGGCGTGATGTAGAAAACTCGAGATTTCTGCTGACATGTCCACGTGGATGGAGGAGTTCCTGAGAAACAGAGCCATCTGGTTTGGCAGTAGCTGATCTGATCATCTCGTCCAAGAGAACGGACATCCGCAATGGTCAGCCATCAGCTGCATACTTTGCCTCGTGTATGTGTAAGACATGCAAGGGAATTTGAGTTTGAGAACGCGAGGTTTGCCAACGATCTAGTAATTTAGAGCTCTGGTAAGGATGTCAAACAATTTTCAGAGCCAGCTGCAACATGATCTTGATCGGACAACTGTGCATTAGGGCTTGAAGTTGTATCAGAAGCTCCTGTGTATTTACCTCTGTTGCGTGAGAGGGGCAATGGTCTACAGCCTCCCAGCCCAGACATTTGTAAGTCGTACTACTCTAGAGGGACAAAACAGCATACAAACACGAACTCTCAAGTTTGTATGTGGAGCGATCAACACAACTCCCAAGGTGGTGGTAGAAATTTTGGCAGATGTCGAACAACTAGAAATCAGTCAGGAAAAGTCTGACCTAACGACGGTGGAGCGAAATCGACAAATGGACAGACAGACGCACTGGTTTCAGTTCCAACATAAATGGGTAAAAAATCCAGATTAAAGAGACATTCCTTTATGGACACGGTACACAGACTTGAGGGAGACTTGGTATTACCCAAAAGCAGAGAAAAAGTAAAGGTGGTCCTGGTACTAGGACCCCAAGAAAGCCGTACCCGGCTTGAAATACATCTTGCCCTTTGAGCACCAATGGCACAAAACCCAGCCCTCAAACAGAACTAGTAAGGCAGTGCCAAGAACGATTAACGCCTACCCTGGTCAAGATCTTCACAGACGGCTCTTGCTTCGCCTGGGAAGAACGCAGTGCCTACGGTGCTCTCATTCAGTATCCCAAAGAGATAGCCCTACCGGAGTAGCTATCCGGAACCAGTGGGAAAAGCAGATCGATGAGGAGATCCAGCCAAGAATGGTTTCCCTAAAGAGAGTCCACCAAAGGCTAGCAAAGGGGAACAACTTTCTACACATCTTGGTTTTTGCCCTCTGACTCTATGCTCTCGAGCATGTTAGGAGGGGCTTGACTGAGACAACACTGGTGAATGCCGCTCTCGAGATAGTAGGTAACATCCATAACAAAGGCGGCCAAGTTATCCTACAGTTTAACACTGGGCACGTTGAGGTGATCCAACACGACAGGGTGGACTAACTGATCAAAGAAGGCGCGTATTAGCGCCGCCCGATAAAACCATGACTCAGCTGGGAGTCACAGCTTGGCTAAAAGACCACTCTCAAGAAGAGTTGCCAAGCGTTCGGCCGCAGGAGAAACTGGAAGACAGCTCTATCGGAAGATGCCGCCACCGAGCTAGGGTGACCCTTGGTGGAGAGTAAAGCTGAGCGAGCATTACCCAGATGAGGACAGGACATTGTGCGATCTTTCTAGGACAAGTTCTTATTAAAGTCTGTACTTTCTGCGTAAAGCACGCTGCTGCTCTCCAAGTTTCGGCTTTACATAATTGGAGTTTTTTGAAATTTCTGTTGAAAATTCTTACATTAATTTTGAAGCGTCAACTCTTTTGACTCCCATGCTTGCCGTTGATGGGGGCAGGGTGGTGACAGGTTTGGCTACTGGGGAGGTGTCTGGGTACCACCCACCCCCCTATGGATGTCCGCACGGGAAAGCGGTCCAAAAAGTGACTGGTCGTTACCAAACGGCTGCGACGGGCTACCCTGAACAAGCCCCTGGTAGTACTTCAGCTGAATGTGTGTGGAATCAGGCATAAGTCTGACAAAATAGTCAAGCTACTCCGCGAACATGATGTGGACGTAGCACCATTCCAAGAAACCTAGCCCCATGGTAAAACCGTTTCATATTACAGGTTTTTCGCTTGACCACTGCAGATGCTGTAGATGTCGTGGGGTTACCACAGCGGTTACAAACGACCTCGCGGTGGAACCCATTTAGGTTAATAACTACTCAAATACGGATATCGTTTAATAGCACACATGCTGACGTCAGCTGTTCTAATGCCAGGCTTGACATCCACCTCTAATCCACCATTTCAGTCAATGGTTCTAACAGGGAGATATGCTCTTGGTTGGCTCAGTTTGGATTTCTGATCTTTGGCTTGCTTTTATTTGATTGCAAGAATCGTCGGTGCACTCGATATATAGCATATCCCAATGAAACAGATCGATAATTTTGGTGACAAGAGATACACTGCCAAGAGGTGTAGCTACTATTAGTGCCACCTTCGGGGCCGACTACTTTCAACGCTCTCGCTTTCACCATACAAACTGCGCAGTTGTCCAAAAATACCACGTTTCCATATAAAAGAAAGTGTCACAGGGGTGAACATCCTCATCCACTTTCCACGCACCTGGAAGGGGCGTAGCTAGAGTGTTTGGCCTCGTGTGACATGATTCACTTTATGCACCCCACCATTTTCAACTGGGAAACTACTTAATTTCAACCATTATATACCAACAAAGCCCCTTCAGTTACCCACGCCAGTCTGGCACCCCCGGGACTTATATCCCATCCCCCAACCCTTAACCACGCCTCTGGCCATTGCCATCTGGCTCTGCCCATCACTCCCAAAAAATTAAATTGTCCCCCCCCCCCCCAAAAAAAAATATTTTGGTGGTGATAATGTCTGAAAGAAACGCTGCTAGCGATAATGAAAGGATCATACATCAGTGGCTGGTAGTGAAGGAGAAATGAGGTTTCTTGAATACATATGCAAGTAATATCGTTTTTGAAAAGAATTATCTTCGAATACTCATAGACTTACGTGTGTTTTCTACCGTTTGCTCACAATCATACCAAGGATTAATCCACCTTAGCAAGACTCTAGGAAGGTATTCGCTATAGGGAACGCACGAGTTCTCCAGGTAAACAGTAGTGAGACAGGTTAAATAATTGAGCATACCTCTTTGAAAAAAAAAAAAACATACACTATATTAAAACATTCTTTGGGGGGGGGGGCGGGACGGGAAAAAAAATAAAAAGTATTTTAATAACACACAAACACCTTGTGTTTATAAATCCTATTGGTTATTCTTAAGCCTTTAGCTAAAATGGCCAAGTACAAAAACTAACACTTTTAATTAAATTAAATGTCTTCACTTAACATAAATAGCAATTATTAAACAAGTGGAAGGGAAAAAAACTTTGGCGCACCGAGCATTAACAAAGTGAGAAAACAAAATGAAATGTCCGGAAGTTGAGATTTTGTCAAAGATGTTGTATTAGTTGAAACTGAATAAAGAGTCTTATTAGTCTTACAATTCATTGATTTTTTTCTTTCGTATCAATGTTTTCTGTTTTAAACTTAGCATACAATATATCGGTACCCGTTATATCTGACAACGCATGCATCACAATATCCCAAAATATCAGAAATAAAAAAAAATCAGAAAAAATCAGATACTTTTTTTTTTCAAGTCACGTTTCAAAAAAAAATAATTTTTTTTCGTTCGTCCATGAGATAGTTATCAAAGATTTAAAGCCCAGAAATGTCAAATCATTTAAAGCGCCTTTGGCGTCTTTGATTTAAATCAAGTCACGTTTCAAAAAAAAATAATTTTTTTTCGTTCGTCCATGAGATAGTTATCAAAGATTTAAAGCCCAGAAATGTCAAATCATTTAAAGCGCCTTTGGCGTCTTTGATTTAAATAAAAAAAAAAAAAAAAAAAAACAGAAAAAAACGAAGAAAAATGGAGGAAATATTTCTTGTTTTGTTTTTTTTTTAGGGTGGGGGGGGGTCTAGGGTTTGATTTAAATCTATTTTTAACTATGCTAACGTGGATAATTTATATAAATATTGAATTATTTTTTTTATTTGTGAACTTTATGCCTGGTTATTATTTTTACATCTTTTGAAAAATTATTAATTTATCCTTTTATATTTCTTAAACAATTTAGTAGGCACCGGTTACGTCAAGTGGGACGGGCGTGTGCTGTTGACAAAAAAAGAAACACACGTTTCAACGTGTCTTAAAAAACGTAGTAGTAATCCTCGATAAAATATTAAAATTATTACATCGCTATAATAAAAGGTAAAATTTGTTGGTGGATTTGTTTGTGTTTACCACAAATTCTTTTCCATGGATTGATGGATGTTGACCAAACTTGGCACATATATCCATCACTATCTGAAATAAACACTTGGGGGGCTGGGGTGTGAACGTTTTATAACATTCCCTTTGCGGCCGGGGGCCCTGAATTCCTTTTTCTTCTTATTTGAGCTGTGCAAATAAAATTAGCAAAAAATACTCGTACATGAATAGATGGATCTTGACCAAACGTAGTACACATACCCTGGATTATCCATATTCAAATACCGAAGGGTTCTTAAATCCTGATAAACCTTCCCACTGGGCAGGGGACCCATTTCATTTTTCCTATTATAAGCTTTGTAAAAAAAATAGGCCTAGAAAACACTATAAGCTCTATGTAAATTGATGGATCCAGGCCTCGCTTGGTAGCAATACCCTTGATCATCTTATTTTAATATCGGTTAAAGGACTTTACTATTTCTGACTTATTTTTATAGCTCTCCAATATCAGGCACAATAAAATCATTACACTTCTAGAATGGGCCTCTGTTGGGTCCCCTCTTTCAACGTAAATGTACTTTAGTTATAGTATTACATTTATTTGTATAATTTTTCGTATTAAAAATAATAGTTACAAAGAAAAATAATTTTTACACGTTTCGAGGAAGAAATAAAATTTAATCAAGAATTTTCAAGAAGCTTCTTTAGTTCTACCAGGATATATAATGGGATCTAATGTAATTGTAATGTTATACCCGGATATATAATGGGATATAATGTAATTGTAATGTTATACCAGGATATATAATGGGACCTAATGTAATTGTAATGTTCTATCAGGATATATAATGGGATCTAATGTAATTGTAATGTTATACCAGGATATACAATGGAACCTAATGTAATTTTAATGTTATACCAGGCTATACAATGGGATCTAATGTAATTGTAATGTTATACCAGGATATACAATGGGATCTAATGTAATTGTAATGTTATACCAGTATATACAATGGGATCTAATGTAATTGTAATGTTAACGAGATCCAACAGTAAATTGAACTGACCGGTAACGGAATCCCATTCCGTTACGGGATCAAAACGCGATAGGGATTCTTCCTGGAAAGCGGGATCCTAAAAGGGTCTGGATCATAACAAGATCGGGATGCTATCGGTAAACTTGATCCCACTGAGATCAGGAACCCAAACGGTATCGGATTCGTACAGGTATCGGGATCCTACTGATATTGGGATCCTACTGGTATCGGGATCCTACTGGTATCGGGATCGTACTGTTATCGGGATCCTACTGGTATCGGGATCCTACTGGTATCGGGATCCTACTGGTATCGGGATCCTACTGGTATCGGGATCCTACTGGTATCGGGATCCTACTGGTTCGAGAAAACTCAGATATCAAAATACTGATGGGAGAGGGATCCACTGGGATCCGGATTCTATCAAGAAGCTCGATCCTACTGGGATTGGGATCCACTGGGATCGAGATACCACAGGGATCAGAATACCTACAGGATTGAACGGGATTTTATCGGGAAACTCGATTATGCCAGGATCGGCAACCAACCAGGATCGTTTTGCGACGCGATAGGGATCCTACCGGATTCTGATTTTATTAGAAGCTCCATCATACCGAGATAGGGATACTTTTTGGATTGGGAACAACCACCATCGGGATCCCATTGGGGTCGAGATACCAACGGAATCGGAATAAAACAGGGATTGAGATCTTAGCGGGATATCGATCCTATCGCGAAACTCCATCCTACCGGGAAACTCGATCCTACTGGGTTTCAGGATCCTACCAGGATAAGGATTAGACATGAATGGGTCTCAAATCTTGATCATGAACCCACTGGTATCGGGATCCAGCCGGGATCAGGATCCCACTTGGAATACTGACGAGATAAGAAAAAAAATTATGTGGTCAGCATCCAAAGGGGATTGGGATCCATCGGGGGTCGGTTTCCAAACGGGTTTGGGGTTTATAAGGAATTGATATTCCGTCTTGATTGGGATCCAAATGGGGTACCGGGATACAAATCGGAAAACAGGATCCCATCGGATAACGGAATCAGATTGGGATCTCTCTGGATCGGGTTCCCATAGGGTAACGAACGATTTTAAAAAGCTAATGTAAATGTGTTGTTATAGGAGACAACGAATTATTTTTTTTGTTTTTCGTTTTAAATTGTTGCTTAATTTTAGTGTTAATGAAAAGGCTTTAACGAGTGAAGTTTTTTTCTGAATAAAATATTAGGCAACATCGGGTAGATTGGCTAGTATATATATAACTTGGAAAATAAATCTGTTTACGTGCAAAAGTCTTCCATCAAAGTTGGCTCATCGACAATATAAGCATCATAGCATCTTTTAGTTTTAGAATCGACCACAAATTTCTTGTTAGCGTCATTGGTACAGGTGGACCAATCTAGAGCAGTGAACACTGTGAATGACATAGGAGATGAATATATAAATAAATTTAAAAAAAAATATATATATATAAATATATCATACAATTTTGAGTAATCTGAAGTGGGTTTTAGATCTATGCCATAAAAACACGTCTAATTGGGATTAAAAATACATAAATAAAGCCATTATATAATGATTTTCGTACAAAAGATGTGAAAAATATAAAGATATTGCTAATTCATGTAAAGTCTTCAATTATCAAATAATTACATTTGTATTTTTTATTTTTATTTTATTATTATTTTTTTAATCGCCAGTCTGGGGTCGACCATGACCACTTGAATCATCAGAGTTTTTGCTGGTTCTGTCTGTGAGAGCGCAGAAGGCTAATGAGGTCGATCCTGGCACGAAATTATCTTGTGCAATTGGTGCAGGGGAATGATGACGCATCTCCGGGAGCAGAGTCAGACCGGGCCTTCCTGGCATGACTCTTGCGCTCAGCTGTTCTGCCAACTTCATGTTGCATCGAGCTCCTGTGCAAAGTGGAACACCATGAAGTTCGATCCTTTTCTTGTTCCTCCCACGTGTCTGTGTTTATGTTGAACGCTTTCAGTGAGGCTTTTATGTTGTCTCTAAAGCGTTTTTTTCTGTCCGCCAACAGACCGCTTTCCTTGTTCAAGCTCACCATAGAAAATTTTTTTTGGAAAGAGGATCATCTGACATTCTCACAACATGTCCCGCCCAGCGAAGCTGGGACTTCATCAGGGTTGTGCAGATGCTGGGGAGACCTGCCCGTGCGAGAGCACCTCGGTGTCTGGGACCCTGTCGTGCCATTTTATGTTGAGGATTTCTCCGAGTCTTGTTGTATAAAAGTGGTTCAGCATACTTCAGCATACTTCAGCATGGCGTTGGTAGACCATCCACGTTTCACAGGCATAGAGAGGCGTAAGGAGAACAGCCGCCTGATATACTTTCAGTTTGTATATAAATGTAACTTCTCTAACCCATGCGTCATAATTAGAATCACCCTTTCTCTAATGCGTAACGGTTTATTTTTTAAAACATTATTTCTGTCAG
>CAXITT010000052.1:1348347-1358838 GCA_964033795.1 Lymnaea stagnalis | reverse complement strand
TATCTATCTATCTATCTATCTATCTATCTATCTATCTATCTATCTATCTATCTATATATCTATCTATCTATCTATCTATCTATCTATCTATCTATCTATCTATCTATCTATATATATATATCTATCTATCTATCTATCTATCTATCTATCTATCTATCTATCTATCTATCTATCTCTCAGAAGATTATAAATAAATTATCTCACTATGGAAAGCTGCCGTAAGATAATTGTAAAGACTATAAAAAAAAATCTGCCGACATATGCTTATAAAGCTAAGCTCACAAACAACACAGAAGAGTTTTGAGGACAGCTCTTGTGCAAGTGGTGCAGAGTTAACTATACCATGCTTAGGCCTACGTATCACCCACTCAATGACATGTCTACGATTATGAGTCGGTTGGTCGACTTATTGCCTAAGACTAAATAATATGGTGAGGAGGTCCAATGAACTAAATTCACATAATGTACAGTATTTAAAATGGTCTGACGCTTGACTGATCTAAAGTCACATCATCAATAGACTGTAGTATGGTGTATAAGTCCGAACTTTGTATTTTGTGTCTATTCAAAGATTCTGTTTCTCATTATAATCATCTTTCTAATTAACGTCCGTTTTATCACTTTTGGCTAATTTATCTGAAACACATTTGAAGTTTTGTTTTGGGAAACTTATTTATTGAACATCATGTACTGTTAATTGAGAATTAATCTTAAACAACTTTTAGCGTTACTAGAGATTTCATTTTTTTTTAAATAACCTAAATGGGTAAATAAAGGAATATATTCGCTCCCTGTTTTGGGCAACTTAACATTACTACACACATTCATCTCAGTGGCGCTACAGGCCATGTAGGACTGATGAAGGATACATAAATGTCTAAGATTATTTTTTATTTTTTAAGAAATGGATTAACCTCCTCCCCGTTCGACTAGAGATAATAATAATATAATAATAATAAAGTTTTGTATTTGAAAATCACGCTTCATCCCCAAAGGCTTGAAGCCCGGTACAAAGTCAAACATGTTAAAGGGAAATTAAACAATCTGTCTTGTACAACAGTGAAATACCACAGTTCGGGTTTTATTTCAGCCAACTCCAGTGGGAGGGGGGGGGGGGGGGGTTTTCCTTCCGGGGAAAGGGAAGTACCACACAGAGCAAATTGTTCAACTATATAACGATTTAAAGGGAAATTAAACAATCTGTCTTGTACAACAGTGAAATACCACAGTTCGGGTTTTATTTCAGCCAACTCCAGGGGGGGGGGGGGGGGTGGTCTTTCCTTCCGGGGAAAGTGAAGTACCACACAGAGCAAATTGTTCAACTATATAACGATTATATATTTTTAAACAGTTTTAAATATAATATTTTCTGATGCCTTTAACCGATTACAGATAATGGAATATATGAAATCTCACTACGTTTGAAATATTTGATTATCAATAATATGTTACTTTATGTATTAAATATAGCGTAATCTTGTAAAAAGTATTACAGTATTCGATAATAAATATCGCACTGGCCGCTCTGATTATAAGCCAAAGTTTCACTTCCAGTTGTTCGCACTGATCGTTACTTTAATTATTTATTTTTTGCTGATGTACAAATCGAAGACTTTAATAACTCTTCATAAACTACTTTTATATCACTAACAAGCTCTACAATTCAAATAATGAATGCTGAGTAATATAAAATAGAAACTTTAAAAAAAAAGATGTATATTTTTGTTAATACATAAGTATGTAACGGGCGAATGCAAATAATGCAGAGTTCATCAATTATTAGACCGAAACCGTTTTGGTTTTCTTTAGATGTAATATTTTTGTAATACATTTTACTGTCAAACAGAGGTTTCTAAACAATTAGCCTTTATTTATTAAATAATCAACTTCTTTTGTCTTTTCAAGATGTGTAAAATATACAAACTGCCCATGTAGCATCACATATTCCTAATTCGTCAATATAAAATAAATTCGGTGGAGTTAGGAATATATTTTTTTACTGTAAATCGAGGTGGCAATACGTAATTTATCCGAAAAAAGTTATACTAGTTTGAAAATCAACATTTCAGTCAACTAAATATTGGTAATTGTATAGTTTATTGTGTAGATAATTTATCACCTATTTACATCACAATTGTGTTCATAAACGATTTATAAGAATGACAAGTTTTGATAACCTATAAAATGTGTTCACCTTTCCACTTAACGGTTCTGATAAAAAATTGAAAGTATTTATCAAAGGTTATCATTACACGTAAGTTGATTATCGTAAGTATTTTATTTCATTTGTTTTAAACTTTAAAAAAATGTTAGCACTTTATTGTTTGAGATGGAATTTAAAAAAAATGTATTTCCTTACATTTGAACATTCATTTATTAACTATGTAGTTAAACAACGAAAACCTTTAAAATAAAAAGTCCAAGCCAGATTACTATTTGGTAGCATTAAAAAAATGCCAAACGCACTTATGTTAAGCGGAGCTGTCACTCGACTTTTTGAGGCCTCTTTTGAAGCCCCCCCCCCACCCCACCCCCACCTTTTCCCCCCAACTTTGCGTTGAAAGAAAATAAATTAGAACATGTCAACCTGAAATCTTTTAAACACTAATATATCCAAGGCCCACTATAATCTTAGGGGTTGCTGGGCTCACACGATGATTCCAAGGTTAAGCAAAAGCTACATTTTAAAAATATAACTATTCCGTTGCTGTCCAAGTGAAGAATATAGCAAAACTAAATTAAGGTGTTTGGTCAATTTCATTCTTGTATTTTTTATACATTAAGAATTTTATGAATCTAATACAAATATATAAAAGGCGTTATTAAGCTAGGGAAATGTATACCCACAATGGGAACACAAGTGAAATGAATTTAGTTCATGTCCGGCTAGTGCGGCGTTAGAGATATATTTCATCATTATTATGGCTATTTTAAAAAAAATCTGACACGGAAGTTAAAAGTGTCCCCTAAACATTTTCCGAAAGAAACACTGAATCCTAGTATGCGCCAAAATCCACCCATGCATTTAGAATTTGCGCCACTTTCTTCGGCACTGTCAATTTCTGCACCCGTTCCCACACAATAATCATTGTTACAGTATTGGGTTGAATATTTCCGGCTAGCAACAAGATTGCTGCCTTTCAACGTTTTGTTTACCAAAATTGTGCAAAAACATGAAGGTGTTGTGAAATTATTAAAATAATTACATTAATAATATTACATTTCGGGGAAGTCAAAGTTGCCTTGAGCTCAAGGCTTTGCCTTACAGGCGTGTATCGGATCGAAATCTTGATCATATTGTAAATGTATGTGTTTTTCCTGTTTTCCTCATGTAACTTAGCTGTCATCGCAATTATCGCTAATGCAAGCTAATAACACGGTTGGTGAGAAATCCCGGCCCCACGGAGGTAATGGAGCTTTGCTAATTTACTCAGGTGATCGGCTATTGTCAATGAATATCCAACTTATACTTTTGATTGCTAAACCTGTGTATCGACTTAAAGAACTCTCCATTGGTCGAGGCCTGCCCCGTAAGCGTACCCATCGTAGTATTTCAAATCGCATTCATGCAGGAATAAGACCTTTGAGGTATGTGATCTTGTTTTGGAGAGCAAAGCCGACCTTGAGTTCATTACCGAGTCGTGGATTAAATATGTCAGAGATGAGATCAATCTGCAAGAAATTATATCGTCGGATAACGTCCTTCACTCTTGCCCACGGCAGTCGCGTAGTGGTTGGGGTATTGCTGTCCTTTACAGGAGCTTCCTCAAATTGTGTGGCGTTCTCAAAATCGGATGAGTTTGTTTCAATTGTGATGTGCAAGATGCAACTTTATTATGGCGAACAAGTGGTGACATTTCTGTGCATGTACAGACCAACTCCAAATAAGTAAAATAAGTTAAAGATCTGTCAGTTTGCTTTAGAGTTTCTACAGATCCTTGACATGTACGCCACCACAAAAAACTAAGTTATCATAATCGGCGACACAAACTGTTATTTTGATTCCACCACCGACAGCCTAGTGAAGACCCTAAAATCAGCCCTTTACAAACGGAACGACTCACCTTGTCAGTGTCCCGACACAGAAGCGGTGTCACATTCTAGATTGGCTAGTTGTCAGAAAGTACCGTGCTGCTATGATCAGCAAACCTCATTATTGAAGACAAACTTATCTCTTATCCATTCCGTTTCACCTTCGACTTTGACTATAATCTGATAGGAGCAAACTCTCGATACCACCTGTTCGCCTTGAGACTTGCAAGGGGCGCACTTTTGCATTTGCTTGCCTAACAATTTGGAACACACTTCCAGTCGCTTCAGAAACGGCCAGACACTGGAGTCTTTCAAAAATAATTTTAAGACTTATCTATTTCGAAAACACCTGCTGGGGTGATGTTGTCTATCTAACTGTTATCTTGTAGATGTTAATTGGCTTGTAATGTTTATGGTTGCAAGATATGAAAGACTTAGAATAGGTATTCTCGTATGTTATTTTTGTAATGTTGCATTTTGTAATTCAATTTGGTATGTACCACGCTTCGAGTCTTTTCAAGTAATCTTTTATTATTATCATTAATATAATCGTTCCAAATGGTAACCATGGGGCACTCCACAACGAAAGTGAATTCAGTTCATGAAGGGCTGGGCACCATTATGCCTTACCAGTCCCTTAAAAATGTATTCTTCTGATCAAAAACTTTACTAGAAAATTTGCATTCAACGATACTATCTAATGCACCACTTAATTTTAAACTAATACAAAATTCTCATGGGAGAAGATTCCCCAGACCACTCAAAGGCTTAAGATTCAAAGCATGTTCTTACTTATTTCTCTTACCCCGTTTGTTGAATAGGGCACGTACCAGAATGTTATATTGGTCTCGATCCTGTGCGCGGTTTTCATGATGCTTCCGTGTGAATCCCATAGTTAGAGTGTCTGCCTCTAAGTATAGTGTCTCCATGTAATTCTAAGGATTTCTCTCTTTATTTTTCACAGTGGATGTCATGCCAATTAGTCGGGTCATGATTCATTTATGCCGCCCACTCTATTTAACTGTGAAACTAAATATTTTTAACTATTATATACCATCAAAGCCCATTTAGGCAACCCCGGTATGCTGTGCCCCTTGTGGCTTATGTTATATATGACACCTTAGCCATGCCTCTGGCCACTGATCACTGGCATCTTCATTTTCTCCCGGCCCAAATGTCTTGAATGTCTGTCGGAAAATGTCTAAAATAAACACAGCTAGAGATAATAAAACGATCATAAATAAGTCGTTTTTCAGGAAGGAGAAAAGTTGTTTGTAGAATAGAAAATGAAAGAAATATAGTTTTTGAAAAATGTATCTTCGACTATTCATTTACTTACCATTTTTATTTTCAGTTGTCCCACAATCTGTCCATGGAAAAAGTTTCCGTTGAACGAATTGGCGAAGGAAAAGTCTATTTTGGACGCAAAAGTTCTTGATGAGTACTGCCATGGAACAGGTTAACTGTTGGTTCAAATATCTTTGAAAAGATATAATATATATTAAAATATTTGTTAGGGATTTGGGCGGTGAAAAGGTCTAAGTGTATTCATAAGACACAAACACGTTGTTGTAGTAAATCAGATGGTTATTCTTAAAACTGAAGCTAAAACGCCAAGTACAAATATAAGACATTTAGACCAATGCAATCGTAGGCACGAACAAAATTACATTCATTTAAATTACACTTTTTTCACTTAAGATAAATCGCACCCTTTAAACAATAAAAATATTTAACAATTTGATGCTCAACAAGCATTACTAAAAGGGGAGAAAAAATTGAAATGCCCTTAAATTAAGATTTTTAAAGAAATAAATTATTCAATACATTATATAAAGGCGTTTTAGGGTTATAATATCTTTTACAATTTTATTACTTTTTTTAATATATATACCTATTTCTATTCTAAATTTAGCATACGCTATATCCATTCCTGTTATATCTGGTAACCCATGAATTTAAAAAATCCAACATGTTTTTTTCTTTCTTCCTTTTTTTTTTCTTTAAAATTCTTTTTTTTTTTTTTTTTTTTTCTTTTTTTTTTTTTTAATATTCTTTTATTTTTAAAAAAAAAAAAATTATGTTACTTTTATTTTCTTTCGTCATTTAAAAAAAATAATTTGATTCACTAACAAGATAGTTAATATATCTTTGATTTTGTGTGGATTTTTTGGTTTGTTATTTTAACGTCACATTGTTTCAATGTTCACATTAATTCAGTCGTTATCAAAGATTTAAAGCAAAGAATGTCAAATAATTTTTGCGCATTTAGCTTCTTTAATTTAAAAAAATTAAAAAAAAAAAAAATAACGAATAAAAATTGAAGAAACGTGTAAGTGGTCGAGATAACTACGCAAACCTTGGTGATTTAGTGATTTAAATAAATGTAGAATTATTAACCATAACCAAAAGAAATTTTTAACCCACCAATAACGCAATCCGATGCGGTAACTGTATAAAACCGAGATCGGGATACACTCAGGATGCTCCTAACGGCATCACAACACCACCGGGATTAGGATAACACTGAGAACGGGATCCTACTAGGATCGGGACACCATCGTGATCGGAATATCTACCAGATCCAGATCCAACGGGGAACTGGATATTATCGGGAAACCCTATTCTGTAAGGATTGGCTTCTCATCTGGATCGGAACCTCACCGGGATCTGCATCCTATCGAGAATATTGATCTTACTGAGATCAGGATAATTCTGGAATTGGTGTCCAATTTCCTTCTGGATCCACCTGGGATACATATAACACCATGATCTGAATATGAACGATATCGAGATCCAAGCGGGATCAGGATCCTATCGGAAACTCGATCCTACAAGGATCGGGATACAACCGGGATCGGCATCCAATCTGGACCATAAATTCACCAGTATAAGTATTCTGCATGGATTGGGATTCCACTGGCATGGGAATCCCGACGTGATAGGGATACAAATGGAATTCCATCAAGATCTGATTATAAACGGCTCGATGACCTTCAGAGGCACGGAAAAACCACTGGAAATTTGTACCTTATCTGGTTACATTACATTAAGGGATGGCGTCAGCAGGGCGGGGCTAAGACCCTTTTTTCCCCCCCCCCCCCAAATTACCCCTCTCCGGTCCGACGTATCGGGCCGTGGAGCGGCTCGTTGGAGATGCCCACTCGTCAGGACGGCCCCCACCCGGGCCCTCCACCCAAGTCCCCACTCCTGGGTGCCTTTGCGCTTGACCAGGACCCCGCCTGGGGGCCGCCCCAACCAGCAGGCACCCGGTCGATCCAACACTATGCGTTTAAATAGTGCACTCGATCGACTTTATTTTGGAGTCGGGATGGAAAAATTTACGTCCTAATATCTTCCCCCACCCATCCCAGGAAAGCGTCGGACGCCCTATAAGAAGAATTCCACAGTGGGTTTCCACAATGCAACTAGTTCGCGCTGTAGCTGGGATCAAACGGTTGCCTAGGGGCAGCGTTCTCAGGGCTGCATTAAATGAATCCTCGGCCAGAGGTTACCACCCTCGCCCCTGGCCTCATACTCGTCAACGGCAACTTGTAATCATGATCCCTACCCGTGTTCTGACTGATCTTCCGCTTGTGAAATGTCACAACCGGCAGCCCTGTGGGAGCTGTTTTATGTACGGCAGGTACCGAGCACACCCTTTGTCTGCCCACGCGGGGCGTGCCCTGTAGTTATGTTGCCCGGCACTCGCTGAGGGGGTCGGTGGCCGACGCTTCCTAATCGACAAGCCACAGCAGACTTGTCAACTGGAAACCGGGCTGATCTTATCTGGTAACAGGATCAGATTTAAATATCTGTTGATGAGATTCCTATTGGGCAACTAACGATTTTAAAAAGTTAAGATAAATGTGTTTTTATAATGTGTTTTTGGTTCATAACGTTAATTTTTTTTTTTAAAACGCTAGCAGTTGTTGTGTTTCCGAAATCATTTCCGGGCTTCGCTGGGTTTATTGGCCAGTGTATACATCAATGCCGGGTTTATTGGCCAGTATATACATCAATGCCGGGTTTATTGGCTAGTATATACATCAATGCTGGGTTTTATTGGCTAGTATATACATCAATGCTGGGTTTTATTGGCCAGTATATACATCAATGCTGGGTTTATTGACCAGTATATACAACAATGCTGGGTTTATTGACCAGTATATACATCAATGCTGGGTTTATTGACCAGCATATACATCAATGCCGGGTTTATTGGCCAGTATATACATCAATGCTGGGTTTATTGGCCAGTATATACATCAATGCTGGGTTTTATTGGCCAGTATATACGTAAATTATAAAAGAAATCTGCTTACGAGCAATAATCTTCTCCCCCATTGGGACCAATTCTATCTTCACATTTATAAAGCATATTTTGGATCTCCGTTTTTTTGGTAGCGTTAGTGAAACACTCGGATTGTTCAAAGGCATGGACGACTGTGGATGACATCAAAAATGGATATTTAGATAAATAATATTTACCATGTAAATTTGACTAATCTGAAGTTGGTATAATAGGATAAAAGCTCGAAATCTTGTGATTTCATATATATATATATATATAAAGTGATCTGACTGAGTAGGACAAAGTGATCTGACTGAGTAGGACAAAGTGATCTATATATATATAAATATATGGGCATTATGAAAGATGTAAAAATTATAAAAATGATGCTAATTCACTTAAAATATAAACCATCACATTTGTATATACATGTAACTTCTCCAACTTCATGTTTCACATTTATAATTGTCACTTCTCTTGTGAATAACTTTTTTTTAATAAATCATTTCTGTCAGATATCATTTCTTTTTATTATAATATCTTTCTGCAATTATTTTTTTGACACTGCATTACTTGATTCCGATCTTTAATGGATCACTTCTTTTATAGATCATTTCTTAAATAGATCACTAGCTTCAGGCGTGACATTTGTCATACACAACACATAAGCAAAGTAAGTTAAATTAAATATAAAAATATTACATTTCTATATACAGCTTTACTTTCCAACTTTTATATTTCACATTTTACACGCGACAATTTGTTGATAAATAACTTGTGTCACTTCTGCATACACTACTTGAACATACTTTACCTCTTTATGCTTTGTTGTATTCATTATATCTATATAATTAAATTCTTTATAACCACTTCTATCATCCATAATCACTTTTATACATCACATATCCTTACATGATTGCCTTCTAAGATTATTCTCATATATAATTCATCGCCATTTTTCTGAAACCTTCTTATTACCTTCAAATCCTTCCTTGGAACATAAGATGTCCGCACTTTTCAAGTAATTTTCTTTGTTTTCCCTAATTTGTTTATTATTACATTGTTCTTTATTGGCATTCACACATTTTTTAAATACTTCTGCCTCCCTGTAGACACAATTTACATGATAAGAATTCAGATGATCTTTAAATTTACTTATGTTAAGTGATCTGAAACTCACATAATCAATTTAAAATCTATCTGAACAAACCGAGATACTATATATTTAAAACTTTATTAAAAGTTTTTTGTGTAATGCAACATCACTTATACTCACAGGCATAAGTCTTTGTGATAACCACTAAAAATATTCTCCCTTGAATAGGAAGGAAGAAAGCATTTCTCTAATTTGGTGCAAGAATTTCCTAGGATGGAAACAAAAGGATAGTTATACATTACGTATAGTTTCAGATGTTCTCAAATTTTGCTTTCTGTTGAATTAAAAGCTTTAACACCTCAAGCACTCATAAGTTAGTTGGAAAAATGAAATCGGTAAAAACCTCCAATATTTGTGTACAAACACGTTTTTCTGGCTGTTAATACAATGATGTGAGGCAATTTGCCAATTTTTGTAATTTCATATATGTAAATTTTTTTTTGTAGTTTGGTGCCACATATGTGGCACGGTTACACCTATTGGGCAAATAAATACGGTTCGGTGGCACTATGTTTGCGCCAGGCGTGTTCACATTCACTGAGCTGGGCATGCGTGGTGGCACTATTTTTGTGCAAGGCGTGTTTACATTCACTGAGCTGGGCATGCGTGGTGGCACTATTTTTGTGCAAGGCGTGTTTACATTCACTGAGCTGGGCATGCGTGGTGGCACTATGTTAGCGCCAGGCGTGTTCACATTCACTGAGCTAGGCATGCGTGTGCACGGACCAATGGTAAACATTTCACGAAGTGGACATCATTTTGACTACAGAATGCTATTTCTGGTCGACTGCACGTGTGAGAGATTTCACTGTCAGAACAAAGGCTTGTACCACAAGAATAAACGCTTCAGTTCTCAGACCTGCATTTCACTGTTTGTGTATTAGCACTGTAAGCCACACCACCAAAGTAATAGTTAAAACAAGGTATGGGAAAAGATGGAAAAAGGGATGCAAAAAAAAAAAAAAAGCAACAAAAGTGCAAGCAAGAGGCCAACAAAGGCAAACAAAAA
>CAXITT010000052.1:1288878-1301827 GCA_964033795.1 Lymnaea stagnalis | reverse complement strand
ATCTATCTATCTATCTATCTATCTATCTATCTATCTATCTATCTATCTATCTATCTATCTATCTATCTATCTATCTATCTATCTATCTATCTATCTATCTATCTATCTATCTATCTATCTATTACAAGAATAAAAGATGTCGGCAGACAATAGGCAATAAAATATCTCAGTAAGAAACCTGCCGTGAGATAATTATTAAGACACTTAAAAAAAGCTGCCCACTACGATTATAAATACTATTGTTAAAAATTTTAACATAACTTATTTTAGATGTTTACAAAAATAATTTTCATAAAATTTAATACATGCAATCAACTGTGTCAATTTTTTGATTATCGAGACACAAGTTGTGCCATTAAAAAATAATGTCATACAAGTTTCTACTGTTTGAAGACAACACACAAGAATGAACGTTCCAGACTATATCTTTAAAAGTACAACATAATTACAAATTACATTAATGTTGTTTAAGTTGTGCATTAAAAAGGTGTGCGTGTGTTTGTTTTTATTTGTGCATGTGTTTGTGTGTGGGTGTATGTTTTCCCAAAATTTTTTACTTTTAGTTATCTAATTAAAGGTTATAGTCTTTAAAATGACTTATGTGTATTATACGTATAGTTTCAGATTTTCTCAGGTTTTGCTTTCATTTGAATTAAAAGCTTCACCACCTGAGAGGACAGCAATTGTAAAGCAATGTGGAATCTGACAAGATAGCAATATAATTTTAATGTGGATATAAAAAGATTGTGATATAGGTAGTATGTGGTTTCTGAGAGAATAACAATAGAAAAGTAATGTGGTATCTAAGACGAGGGCAAACAAAATATGTAATCTGAGAGGATGGCGATAGATTAAAACCGGATTTGTCTATTTGTTACAACTCTTTGAATAATATGTTGTCCACATAACGTCTTCCAAGCATACTAAACGCATACAACATATCCATTAACTGCATTGTCTGATATACCATTTGTCTCGGCTCAGGCACAAAATGACTCATGTTGTAAAAATTTAACGTTACTGAAAACCTTTGCCGCTCCTATAAACATCTCTAAACTTTCAGCCCTGAATCTTTAAACCCAACTCACAATAACGTAACATAATCGCATACAACATAGCCGTAACTTCAATGTTGTATATAACATGTGTGTGGCTTAGAAAAAAAAAGAGGGACACATCTGTTCAATATAAGATTTAGATTTCTTCCAAATTTGGCTTCATGCATTAAATGCCTCATTAAGTTTAACACTGAAAACATTGTCTCATTACTTTAAAGATCTCTTACAGTCAACAATAAAAACTTTATCTCCATGCTTGAAATGTCTCTTTAAGTAATACACTAAAACATATCTTCTTCTTCTATATCTTAAGGGCCCACTATCAATTTATATATCATTTTGGCTCCTATGCATGTAGATGGGATTTGCAATGTTTCTGTTCCTGGTTTAGATGAGGAAAGTTCACTGATTTCCAGTGCAACTTTGTGAGGAAATCGTGCACTAGGGGTTTGAAGGCTTGAGGCAATAGACACAAATGTGACTAGTGTTGCCGCATAAACAGTTCCTTTGAAAATTTTGCGCATATAATCCCAGGTGTCACTTAAATCTATATTAAACATTTGTCACATAGACATATTTTATTTTATTTGTAACATGTGCCTACATTAAGCTGATATTAAGGTAACACACGACTTCAAAAGGAAAATGTCCCTGAAATTCCTCGCTATGATGACTATTATAAAGTTGATATATTTTATTCCTTTAATTTGTTCAAATGTTAAACAATTTAATTTTCGTTTTTTTTAAAATTGTATGTGGAGGGGCTATATTTCAAATTTACCGGGTAAGAATAAAAGACTAAATACACTCTAACTTATTTAAGAAAGATCTTAGCAGATAAGAGTTACAAAATCAAATCTTATTGACTATTAATGGAAAGTAAAATTAAATGAGCTTTCTGTCTCTTGCAGCACAATTGTCACACATGCCTCCTTAAAGAAAAACAAATAATGTGAAGCAAGTGACCGTACTCCCTCCGCTGCCCCCTTTTCTACGCAACGTTATCAGTAGACTGTAATACAGTGTGAGAGTCAGAACTATTTATTTTGTGTTTATTTAAAGTTTGTTTCCCCTCATTGTGATCATCGTTCTAATTAACGTCCGTTTTAACACAGATAGCTAACTTTTCTATGAAAAACTTGAAATTTTTGTTTTGATCCCCATTGCTACAGCTCAAAAGCTAAAATAAATAAATAACTAACAAACCCTTACGCTTTTCAAGGCGATTTTTCTAGAGCTGCTTGGAATTAGTCATATCAGATCTTTTTAACGTTAGATGCATCAAAGAAGCTGATTTCTGCTTTCGTGCTATCACGCATTGACTACTGCAATGCTCTTATGATGGGTCTTCTAGCTACACTCCTGGATAAATTTCAAAGAGTACAGAAAAATTCGGCTTGCATTGTTCATCGAAAATGCAAATTCGATCATGCAAAAAGAAATCTTCTAAGAGATTTGCAATGGCTGCTGGTTTACGCTTGCATAGAACCTAAAATTGCAACTCTCTGTGACGGCTGCTTGCATGACTTGGCACCGCCCTAACTAAAGCGCCACTGCCGCCTTAGGTACCCACTAGACAACTTTGCTCATCTGATAGTGGCAACCTCTCGATACCACGTGTTCGCCTCCACGGCTTCAGATTCAACTTATTTTCTTATTTATTCCTTTTACCGCGTTTGTTGAAAAGGGAAAGTAAAAGAATGTTCTATGGGTCTCGATTTTGTGCGTGGCTTTCATAATCCTTCCTTGTGAATCCCATAGTTAGAATGTCTGACGCTAACTTTAGTGTATCCATGTAATTCTAAGGATTTCTCTCTTTTTTTCACAGTGGCTTTCATGCCAAAAAAGTTTGGGTCATAATTCATTTATGCCGCCCACTCTTTTCAGCTGTGAACCTAAATATTTTGAAGTAGTATATACCATCAAAGCTAATTTAGGTGCCCCCGTTATTCTGTGCCCCGTGTGGCTTATGTCATATCTAGCACACCTTAGCCACGCCTCGGGCCATAGATCACTGGCATATGCACTGTCCCCGGCCCAAATATCTTGAATGTCCAACGGAAAATGTCTAAAATAAACACAGCTAGAGATAATAAAACGATCATAAATAAGTCGCTTTTATGAAGGAGAAAAGTTGTTCGTAGAATAGAAATAAAAGAAGTATAGTTTTTGAAAAATTAATCTTCGACTACTTATTTCCTTACTTGTTTTTTCTTTGGTTTTCTCACAGTTTGTCCATGGAAAAAGTTTCCGTTGCATGAATTGCCGAAGGAAGATGCTATTTTGGACGCAAAAGTTCTCGGTGAGTACAGCCATGGAACAGGTTAAATGTTGGTTCAAATATCTTTGAAAAGATATAATAGATATTAAAATATTTGTCTGGGAGTTGGACGGTGAAAAGGTCTAAGTATATTCATAAGACACAAACACATTGTTTTAGTAAATCAAATGGTTATTCTTAAAACTAAAGCTAAAAAATCAAGTACAAATATAAGACATTTAGACCAATGCCATCGTTGGCAACAACAAAATTACATTATTTTAAATTACACTTTTTTCACTTAAGATAAATCAAACCCATTAAAAAAATATTTTTTTTAAAATTTGGTGCTCACCAAGTATCACTAAAAGTAAAGAAAAAAATGAATTGCACGGAAATGAAGATTTTTTTTCAAAAATTTAATTTTTAAAAGTTTATAAAGCCTTATAAGAGTTATAATATATTTTAAAAATTAATTATTTTTTATGTATCTTTTTCAGTTCTAAATATAGCATCAAATCTATCGTTTCCTGTTATATCTGGTAACCCATAAATTTAAACAATCCAACTTTTTTTTTATACTTTCTTTTTTTTTCTTTAAAATAATGTAACCTTTTTATTTATTTAAAATTATCTTCCTTTTTCTTTTCTTTCGTCATTTTAAAATAATATTTATATTCACTAATAACATAGGTGATATATATTTTTTTTCTTTTTTTTCTTCTTTTTTTGTTATTTAAAGGTCTCATTGTTTCAATTTCCACATTAATTTGGCAGTTTAATTAAGATTTAAAGTAAAGACATGTCGAATCATTTTTGCGCCACGAGCGTCTTTAATTTAAAAAAAATGAAGAAAAAAAACGAATACAAATGGAAGAAACGTGAAATCGGTTGAGTTAACTATGCAAACTGTTAACACCTCTACTCTGACATGGCGTGGGATCTTATTTCTTATGCTGTGCGTTATGTCAGTAGTATGGTTACTTATGTTAATACTTCAGGATGCCGACTAAGACTTCTTCATTCTTCCACTTATTATCCAGGCACGCAATGAAGAATACTCAATTCTCGTTAAAACTTACAGTACTTTATTGAATCACATTTGACACTGATAATAATAATAATCCTTGCATGAATGTATATATTATAGTATTCCATCATTCAGAGAGACACGTCCTCACACTACTATAACTCAGCTCAACTGTCTCGTAACTCAGCTCTCACTCTACTGCTCTCTACTGCCCTGCGCTCAGCTCTCTCTATATCAGTCAACTCATACTTTATTACCAGCAAAGTGTGGAAAACAACCGCTCTGACAAAAACATAATTTTACTCTCCAAAAACGTGGAGCTCACATTTGTTCTCAAAAATACAATCCATTGATTGTCTCTCCTCGTGGAAAAAACCTGGTCAACACAATTCACTGTTCACTTACGCTACCTCTCTGTTTTCTTGTGAAAACATAGTCCGTTACACAAACGTTGTTGATTTAGTGATTTATATCAATGTAGAAGTATTAACCATAACCAGAAGAAATTTTTAACCCACCAATAACTTAATCCCATGCGGTAACGGTCTAAAACTGAGTTTGGGATATACTCGAGAAGCTCGATACCAACGGGATCACGACACCACCGGGATTATGATAACACTGCGAAAGGGATCGTACTAGGCTTGGGACACCATCGTGATCGGAATATCTACTGGATCCAGATCAAACGGGGAACTGGCCCCACTACTTTCAAATCACGAGTTCTCTTTATAATCCCTTGACTTCATATAACTTTTTAGTCAGGTTGTCAGGTAAGCCTAAGAAAAGCCTGGAGGGTAAATAAATCCAGATATTATCGGGAAACCCTATTCGTTCAGAATCGGCATCCCATCAGGATAGGAATCTCACCAGGATCTGGATCCTATCGAGAATATTTATCTTACTTTCATCAGGATAATTCTGGAATTGGTGTCCCATTGACTTATGGATCCAACTGGGATACATATAACACCATGATCTGAATACGAACGATATCGAGATCCAAGCGGGATCAGGATCCTATCGGAAACTCGATCCAACGAGGATCGAGATACACCCGGGATCGGCATCAAATCGGGACCATAAAGTCACCGGTATTAGTATACTGCATGGATTTGGATTCCACTGGTATGGGAATCCCGACGTAATAGGAATACCATTGGAATCGGCACCCTTACGAGATCGGGATCTGATCAGAATCGGCATTTCATCTAGATCTGATTCTAAAGGCTCGATGACCTTAAGAGTCACGGGACACCATCTGGAAATGGTATCCTATCTGGTAACAGGATCAGATTTGAAAATCTATGTATGAGATTCCTATTGGGGAACAAATGATTTTAAAAAGTTAATATAAATTTGTCTTTATAAAAACAATTATTTTTTAACATTTAAATATTGTTGTTTTTTGGTTCATCATTTTAAGTTTTAGTTAAAGAACGTTTGCAGTTGTTCTTTTTTTGAAATCAATTCCGGGCACCGCTGGGTTTTTTGGCTAGTATATGCATAAATTATAAAAGAAATCTGCTTACGAGCAATAATCTTGTAGTTGTCCCCCCTCCCTGACATGAATTAATTCTTCACATTCTAAAAGTTTATTTTCGATCTCCGATTTTTCTTCACATTCTAAAAGTTTATTTTCGATCTCCGATTTTTTGGTAGCGTTAGTGAAACAATTGGACTGTTCAAAAGCATGGACGACTGTGGATGACAAAATGGATATATAGATAAATAATAATTATCATGTAAATTTTACTAATCTGAAGTGGGTATAATAGGATAAAAGCTAGAAAACTTGTGATTTCATATATATATATATATATATATATATATATCTATCTATCTATCTATCTATCTATCTATCTATCTATCTATCTATCTATCTATCTATCTATCTATCTATCTATCTATCTATCTATCTATCTATCATCTATCTATCTATCTATCTATCTATCTATCTTATATATATATATATATATATATGTATATGTATATGCATTATAAAATAATGTAAAAATTTAAAAAATGATGCTAATTCACTTAAAATATAAACGATCACATTTGTATATACATGTAACTTCTCTAACTTCGTGCATCATATCTATAATTGTACCTTCTCTTTTGAGTAACTTTTGTTATTTTATACATCATTTCTGTCACATATCATTTCTTTAATTATCATTGTTTTTTGCATTTTTTTTGGACAGTGCATTACTTTATACACCAATCTTTTATGGATCACTTCGTGTATACATCATTTCTTAAATATATCACTAGCTTCAGGCGTGACATATGTGATACATAACACATAAAGCGACATAAGTTAAAATATAAAAATATTACATTTGTATACACATCTTTACTTTCCACCTTTCATTTTTCACCTTTTACACGCAACACGTTGTTGATAAATAACTTTTTATCTCTTCTGCATGCACAACTTGAACATATATTATAACTTTATGCTTTGTTGTATTCATTATATCTATATTATTAAATTCCTTATAACCACTTCAATCAACAATAATCACTTTATACATCACATATCCTCACATGATTGCCTTTTAATATTAGTCTCATATTTACATCATCGCCATTTTTCTGAAACCTTCTTATTACCTTCAATTCCTTTTTTGGAACATAAGATTTTCACACTTTTCAAGTAATTTTCTTTCTTTTCCTTAATTTGTTTGTTATTACATTGTTCCTTAGTGGCGTCCACACATTTTTTAAAGTCGTCTGCCTTCCTGTAGACACAAATTTATACGACAAGACTTCAGGTGATCTTCAAATTTCGTTATGTTAAGAGATCTGAAACTGACCTAATAAATTGAAAATTTATCTGAACACTCCGAGATATTATATAATTTAAAATTAATTGAAAGGTTTTGATGTAATGCAACATAACTTATACTCACAGACAGAATTGCTTGTGAAAACCATTGGAAATAAATTGCTTTGATATGGAAGGAAGAATGCATTTCTCTAATTTGGTGCATGCTTTTGATTTTCCTAAAAAACAGAAAAACAGAGATGTTGTGTTTACATTAAAAAAAATAATTTTAAAAATATTTATTTCTCATAAACTATTTATCTATCTATCTATCTATTTATCTATCCATCTATCCATCTATCCATCAATCCATCAATCTATCAATCCATCTATCCATCTATGTATGTATCTATCTATAAAATATCTCAGTAAGAAAGCTGCCGTGAGATAATTATTAAGGCTATTTAAAAAGCAGCCCTCATACGATTATCAATATTATTGTTAAACATGTTAACATTTGTTTTTTTTTAGATGTTTACAAAAATAATTTACATTGGATTTAATGCATGCATTCAACTGTGCCAATTTGTTGATTAAAGAAACACAATTTGTGTACTTAAAACATAATGTCATACAAGCTTCTACTGTTTGAAGACAACATACAAGATGAAAATTTTACAGATAATATCTTAAAAAGAACTACAGAATTAAAAATTATATTAATGTTGTTTAAGTTGTGCATTAAATATGTGTCCGTGTGTTTGGGTGTGGGTGTGTTGTTTCAAAATTGTTTACTTTTAATTATCTAATAATAGGTTATCATCTTTACAATGACCTATATGTATTATACGAATAGTTTCAGATGTTCTCAAGTGTTGCTTTCAGTTGAATTGAAAGCTTCACCACCTTAGAAAATAGCAATTGTAAAGCAATGTGGAATCTCACACGACAGCAATATAATTTTAATGTGGTATCTAAAAAAAATAGCTATGTAAGTAGTATGTGGTTTATTAGAGAATAACAATTGAAATGCAATGTGGTATCTAAGACGAAGGCAATAGAAAAGTGTTATCTGAAAGGATAGCGCTCGATTAAAACCGGATTTGTCAATTTATTACCTCTCTTTGAATAATGTGTTTGCCACATAATGACTTCCTAGCATACTATACGCATACAACATATCCATTAACGTCAATGTCTGATATACCATTTGTTTCGGCTCAGGCACAACATGACACATCTTGTCAAGATATTTAGCTTTATTGAAAACCTTTGCCGCTCCATTAAACATCTCTAAACTTTCAGCCCTGAATCTTTAAACCCAACTCACAATAACGTAACATACTCGCATACAACATAGCCGTAACTTCAATGTTTTATATAACATGTGTGAGGCTTAGAAAATAGAGGGACACATTTGTTCAATATAAGAATTAGATTATTGCAAAATTTTGCTTCATACATTAAATGCCTCATTAAGTTTAACACTGAAAACATTGTCTCATTACCACCTATACATCCCAAGAGCGCAAGCTGAATAGCTTCCATACGAGATGCCTGCGTCGCATACTTGGTATTAAATGGCAAGAAAAAGTGACTAATAGCGAGGTCCTAATGCGTGCAAATAGCCAAAGCATGTTCACAATCCTTAGTGAAAGACGCCTGAGATGGCTAGGTCATGTTAAAAGAATGAGTCCCGGCCGCATTCCGAAAGACCTCCTATATGGTGAACTTGCTTCTGGAAAGAGGAAAACAGGTCGCCCACGTCTGCGATTTAAAGATGTCTGTCAAAGGGACATGAAAGCAGCCAAAATACATACAAGTGACTGGGAGTGTAAGGCAAAAGACCGATCTACGTGGCGCACAGTTGTCAAAGAGGGCGTCATGGTAGCCGAGGAACAAAGAATGGAAGAGGCTGCAGACAGAAGAGCTAGGAGAAAGGCAAAAACATTTGGAAGCACGGAACTCGTGTGTAAAAACTGTGGTAAAGACTGTCACTCAAGGATAGGACTGCACAGCCACTCGAGAAAATGCAACCCAAACCAACGGTGATGCACCATCGTCTCACGAGACGGAAGGATGCCGGATTACCTTAAAGATCTCTTACAGTGAACACTAAAAACTTTATCTCAATGCTTGAAATGTCTCTTTAAGTAATACACTAAAAACATATTATCCCAGGTATCACTTAAATCTATATTAATCTTTTGTCACATAGGCATTTTTTAATTTATTTGTAGCATGTGCAAACATTAAGTTGATATTAAAGAAAAGTTGACAGATTTTTTTCCTTTACTTAGTTCAAATGTTAAACATTTTAATTTTTTTTTTTTTTTTTAAAATTTAACAAATTGAAATGAAATGTTTGTAATGTTGCATTTTGTAATTTAATGTTGAATGTACTGCGCATTGAGACTTTTCGGATGAAGCGTGATTTTTATTTAATCTTTTATTATTTTTTAAAATATAATCTTGTTCCAAATGGTAACCATGGGGCACTCCACAACAAAAGTGAATTCAGTTGATGAAGGTCACTGGAACCATTATGCCTTCACAGACTCTTATAAATGTATTGCTTTTATCAAAATGTTTAATAGAAACTTTGCATTTAACTATACTCTAAAATGCATTACTTAATTTTATAATAATACAAAAAACTCAAGGGAGATTTTTCCCCGGACCCTCCACAGCTTAAGATTCAAATTATGTTCGTACTTATTCCTTTTACCCCGTTTCTTGAATACTTTAAGTACAAGATTTGTTATCTTTTTAATTTAAAAAAACAGAACAAAGAAAACGAATAGAAAAAAGAGAATCATGAGAAGTTGTCGATTTAAATATACAGATAACTACGCAAACGTTGGTGATTTAGAGATTAGTGATTTTTATAAATGTAGAATTATTTATTCTTTTCGAAGTTTATGCCTTTGCTTATTATATCTGTACTTTACCTTTTAATAAATTTGTCATTATATTATTTTTTTTAATTAAAAACAAAATCGTAGCTCCTGGTTCTAACACATGAAAACAAAGGACAGGTGTCAGAAGCAAGGTGTGAGCTGTTACAACAAAGGACAGATGTCAGAAACAAGGTATGATCTGTTACAACAAAGGACAGGTGTCATAAATAAAGTATGAGCTGTTACAAAAAAGGACCAAATTTCACCATGTCTACAAAAAATTGCAGTAATCCCCATTAAAATATTTTTTAAAATAAAATTATCACATAATATTTAGAATGAGAACATGAGTCTGTTGGTGTTTTGCCAGAAAGGATTTTACATGTTTTGATGGATATTGACCAAACGTGGCACATATAACCCTTATTATCCGAAAGGAAATTTTGGCTGTTTAAGAACTTTTTTATAACATTTCGTTTAAGGCAAGGGGCCCCACAATCGTTTAAAAAAATAAATCAAAGCCATATTAATAAAAATAGCAAATGTACTCTTACATTAAATATTAATTTGAATATTGAATAGTCTAGAAGATTCTTTCTAGATGTATTTTGGATATATAATTGAACCTAATTTAATTTTAATATTAACTAGATCTATTAGTAATTTTTAACCCACTGATAACTTAATTCCATTCTGTAAAGGTATACAACGGAATCGGGATACAATTAGGATGGTCGATCCTAACGGGATCGGGACACCACCGGGATTAGGATAAAACTGGGATTGGGATACTACTGGGATCGGAATACTACTGGGATCGGAATACCATAAATCTACCGGATCCAGATTCAACGGGGAACTGGATACTATCGGAAAACCCTATTCTTTCGTGATTGGCGACCCACCAGGATTTGACACCCAACGTGATCTGGATCCTATCGAGAATATAACAGATAACACCCAGTTCTGAATAAGAGCGGTATCGAAATTCGAGCGGCATCAGGATTCTATGGGAAAATCGAACCTAACATGATCGTAATACAACTTGGATCGGCGTCCAATCGGGACCGTAAAGTCACTGGTATAAGTATCCTGCTAAAATTGAGATTCCACTGGGATGGGAATACCGACGTAATAGGGATACCAATTGAATCGGCACCCTAACTGGATCGGGATCTGATTAGAATCGGGATTCCTTTAAGATCGGATTCTGAGCGGCTCGATGATCTTCAGAGTCACGGTATACTATCTGAAAATGGTATTCTATCTGGTAACAGGATCAGATTTGAATATCTGTAGATGAGATTTCTATTGGGGAACAAACGATTTTAAAAAGTTAATTGAAATGTTTTTATAAAAACCTTTTTTTTTTTTTTTAATGCAGGTGTTTGTTTTTTTTGTTGGTGCATAATTGTAAGTTTTAAATTAAAAATAGTAGCAGTTGTTCTTTTTCGAAATCAATTTCTGGAACAACTTGTTTTATCAGCCAGTATATACATAAATTAAAAAATAAATCTTCTTACTAGCAATAATCGAATTTTTGTTTCCCCACTAGCGTTAAAAATGTGTGCTTTAATTTGAAAATAATTTTTTCGATCTCCGATTTTTTGTAGAAGGAGTAAAACACTCGGACTTTTCAAAAGTAGGACGATCGTGGATGACATCGGATATATTTATATATGTATATAAAGTCACAATCAAATGATGTAGAAATTATAAAAATTATGCTAATACATTTAATTATTTAAAACATCAAGGCACACATTTATATATACATGTAACTTCTCTAACTCCGTGCATCACATTTAAAATTGTCATTTCTCTTGTGAGTAACTTTTGTTATTTTATACATCATTTCTTTCAGATATCATTTCTTTAATTATCATTTCTTTTTGAATTTATTTTTTGACACTTCACTACTTTATACACCGCATTTTTAATGGATCACTTCTAAATACATCCCTTTTTTAATAGATCACTAGCTTCATTCGTGACCTCGTTCATCCGTAACACATAAAGCGACGTAAGTTAAATTAAATATAAAATATTACATTTCAATATACACGTAAAGTTCAACATTTCATATGTCAAATTTTACAAGTGACAATTTGTTGATAAATAACTTTTTGTCCCTTCAGCATACACCACTTGAATATACATTATCTATTTATGCTTTGTTGTATTCATTATATCTATATACTAACATTCGTTATAATTAATTCTATCATCCATAATCACTTTTATACATCACATATCCATACATAATTGCCTTCTAAGATTATTCTCATATTTACATCATCGCCATTTTTTCTGAAACCTACTTATTACCTTTAATTTCTTTTTTGGAACATAAGATTTTCAGACTTTCCAGGAAATCTTCTTTTATTTCCTTAATTTTTTCGATATTACATTGTTTCTTACTGGCATCCACACATTTTTTAAAGCCTTCTGCCTCCCTGTAGACACAAATTTATATGACAAGACTTCAGTTGAGCTTCAAATTTCGTTATGTTAAGAGATCTGAAACTGACATAATCAATTTAAAATCTATCTGAACAAACCGAGATATTATATAATTTAAAACTTAATTGAAAGGTTTTGAAGTAATGCAACATCACTTATACTCACAGACAGAATTGCTTGTGAAAACCATTGGAAACAAATTGCTCTGAATTTAAAGGAAGAATGTATTCCTCTAATTTGGCGCATGCTTTTGATATTCCTAAAAAAACAGAAATGTTGTGTTTACATTAAAAATTAAAATTAAAAATATTTATTTCTCATGCTCTACCTATCAATCAATCTATCTATCTATCTATCTATCTATCTATCTATCTATCTATCTATCTATCTATCTATCTATCTATCTATCTATCTATCTATCTATCTATCTATCTATCTATCTATCTATCTATCTATCTATCTATC
>CAXITT010000052.1:1274209-1287729 GCA_964033795.1 Lymnaea stagnalis | reverse complement strand
CTATCTATCTATCTATCTATCTATCTATCTATCTATCTATCTATCTATCTATCTATCTATCTATCTATCTATCTATCTATCTATCTATCTATCTATCTATCTATCTATCTATCTATCTATCAATCCAACTATCTATCTATCTATCTATCTTTCAATCTATCTATCAATCAGTCTATCTATCCATCTATCTATCATTCTATCTATCTATCTATCTATCTATCTATCTATCTATCTATCTATCTATCTATCTATCTATCTATCTATCTATCTATCTATCTATATTTCTATATATCTATTTATCTATTTAATTACATATCTATTAATCATCCATCTATTTAACTATCCTTTAAAACCGATATAAAGGCACATCTATTTTACAAACACCTTCTGGGATGATTGTCTACCTTATTTTCCAGTTAATGCATACTGGCTGTGTTGCTTATGGTTGAAATGGCTAGAAAGACTTTGCCATTGTATGCTTGTAATTAGTTTTTGTAGTGTTGCGTTGGTTTTAAATGTGGTAAATTATAGATTTGTTTTGTGTTGACTTTGTATTGAGCTTCGAGCCTTTGGTGATGAAGCGTGTTTTTGAAATGAACTTTATTATTATTATCTACCTATATATCTATATCTTTATCTATATAATTAACTATGTATTTATCAAGCTTTTTATCATTCCTACTATCTATCTATCTATTTATCTATCATTTATCTAGCTACCTTGCTATCTATACGCTTTCTATAAGCTATCTATCTATGTATCTATCTATCTATTACAAGAATAAAAGATATCGGCAGACAATTAGCAATAAAATTCCTTGAGATAATTATTAAGACTATAAAAAAAAGCTGCCCACTACGATTATAAATACTATTGTTAAATATTTTAACATCACCTTTTTTTTAGATGTTTACAAAAATAATTTAAATTAGATTTAATACATGCATTCAAATGTGTCAATTTGTTGATTAACGAGACACAAGTTGTGTCATTAAAACATAATGTCAAACAAGCTTCATAGACAAAATACAAGATGGGACGTTACAGATGATATCTTTAAAAGTACAACCGAATTACTAATTACATTAATGTTGTTTATGTTGTCCATTAAATATGTGTGCGTGTGTTTGTGTAGTTTGTGCATGTGTTTGAGTGTGGGTGAGTTGTCTCAAAATTGTTTACTTTTAGTTATCTAATTAAAGGTTATAGTCTTTAAAATGACTTATTTGTATTAAACGTATAGTTTCAGATGTTCTCAGGTTTTGCTTTCAGTTGAATTAAAAGCTTCACCACCTGAGAGGACAGCAATTGTAAAGCAATGTGGAATCTGACAAGACAGCAATATAATTTTAATGTGGTATATAAAAAGATTGCAATATAAATGGTTTCTGAGAGAATAACAATAGAAGTGCAATGTGGTATCTAATACGACTGCAGTAGTAATGAACTGTGTTATCTGAGAGGAGAGCGATAGATTAAAACCAGATTTGTCAATTTATTACAAATCTTTGAATGATGTGTTTGTCACATAATGTCTTCCGAGTATACTAAACGCATTGAACATATCAATTAACTGCATCGTCTGATATACCATTTGTTTCGGCTCAGGCACAACATGACACATCTTGTCAAGATCTAGCGTTACTGAAAATATTTGCCGCTTCCTTTAAACATCTCTAACCATTAAGCCATGAATCTTTAAACCCAACTTACAATAACGTAACGTAATCGCATACAACATAACCGTAACTTCAATGTTTTATATAACATGTGAGTGGCTTAGAAAAAAGAGTGACACATCTGTTTAATATAAGAATTAGGTTACTTTAAAATTTTGCTTCATACATTAAATGCCTCATTAAGTTTAACAAACACTGAAAACAATGTCTCATTACTTCAAAGATCTCTTTCAATGAACACTAAAAACTTCATCGCATTGCTTGAAATGTCTCTTTAAGTAATACACTAAAAACAAATCTTCTTCTACTATATCTTAAGGGCCCACTATTGATTTATTTATCATTTTGGCTCCTTTGCATGTAGATGGGATTTACATTGTTTCTGTTCCTTGTTTAGATGAGGAAAGTTCACTGATTTCCAGTGCCACTTTGTGAGGAAATCATGCACTAGGGGTTTGAAGGCTTGAGGCAATAGACACAAATGTGTCTAGTGTTGTCGCATCAACAGTTCCTTTGAAATTTGTGCGCATTTAATCCCAGGTGTCACTTAAATCTATATTAATCATTTGTCACATAGGCATGTTTTATTTTATTTTTAAAATGTGCCTACATTAAGCTGATATTAAGGTAACACACTGTCGAGACATTGAATCCGTTGTGTTGTAATTATTCACTCATGGCAATGAGTGTCTACTAGTCTACCATATTGTTAATATCAACAGTTACTAATACAGCCACGTTAACAGGGCTGTAGCTAGAAAGAGTTTATTTAACACTACTCGATGAACAAGACTTGATGTATAATTTCAGAATTTCAATTTACCAATCCAAACAATTTATCCAGTATATCCACCATCAATTCTCTCAGCACAACAACCGCCATCTATCTTTTTAACAACCACAGAAAAATAACACGTCACTTCCCACTACGCAATTACGTCACAGCATTCTCACACAAACGATACAGCTACACATACAATATTTGACTAAACATCTTTTCCCTATCAAAAATTGAAACAAAAATCTACACATAACAACAGTGATTCTCATATCCTTGACATATGCCCCCTCTTCCGCTAGATTCTACTCTCCGAGTAGAATCTTCCAAAATGAAAAGTCAGTAACAAAATAACAACAGTGATTGACATACCCTTGACACACACGACCTCAAAAGGAAAATGTCTCTGAAATTCCTCTCTATGATGACTATTATAAAGTTGACAAATTTTTTTCCTTTACTTTGTTCAAATGTTAAAAATTTTAATTTTCGTTTTTTTTTAAATTTCATATGGAGGGGCTATATTTCAAATTTACCGGGTAAGAATAAAAGACTAAAAAATCTAAATACACTGTAACGTATTTAAGCAAGTACTTAGCGGATAAGAGTTACAAAATCAAATCTTATTGAGTATTAATGGAAAGTAAAATTAAAGGAGCTTTCAGTATCTTGCAGCACAATTGTCACCCATGCCTCCTTAAAGAAAAACAAATAATGTGAAGCAAGGGACCGTACTCCCTCCGCTGCCCCGCTTTTCTACGTCACGTTATCAGTAGACTATTATACAGTGTGAAAGTCAGACATTTTTATTTTGTGTTTATTTAAAGTTTTTCCCCCCTCATTGTGTTTATTGTTCTAATTAGCGTCCGTTTTAACACTGATAGCTAACTTTTCTAAAAAAGACTTGAAATTTTGTGTTGATCCCCATTGCTACAGCTCAAAAGCTAAAATATATAAAACACTAACAAACCGTTACTCTCTCAAGTATACATAATGAATTTTCTCAAACAGTGCGAAGCCTCGGTGTCTGCTTAGACTGATCACTAACTATGGAAATTCTTATTAACATGCTTTGCACGGCGATTTTTCTAGAGCTGCGCGCAATTAGTCATATCAGATCTTTTTAACGTTAGATGCATCAAAGAAGCTGATTTCTGTATTCGTGCTATCACGCATTGACTACTGCAATGCTCTTATGATGGGTCTTCTAGCTACACTCCTGGATACATTTTAAAATGTACAGAAAAATGTGGCTTGCATTGTTCATTGAAAACGCAAATTCGATCATGCAAAAAGAAAACTTCCGAGAGAGTTGCAATGGCTGCCGGTCAACGATTGCATAGAACCAAAAATTGCAACTCTCTGTTACCGCTGCTTGCATGACCTTGCACCGTCCTAACGAAAGCGCTACTGACGCCTTAGGTACCCACTACTTAACTTTGCTCATCTGATAGTGGCAATCTCTCGAAACCACGTGTTCGCCTTGAGACTTATAAGACCTCTCCATGGCTTAAGATTCAAATTATTTTCTTATTTATTCCTTTTATCGCGTTTGTTGAAAAGGGCAAGTAAAAGAATGTTCTATGGGTCTCGATTTTGTGCGTGGCTTTCATAATCCTTCCGTGTGAATCCCATAGTTAGAATGTCTGACGCTAACTTTAGTGTATCCATGTAATTCTGGATTTCTCTCTTTTTTTTTACAGTGGATTTCATGCCAAATAATTTGGGTCATAATTCATTTTATGCTACCCACTCTTTTCAGCTGTGAACCTAAATATTTTTAACTATTATATACCATTAAAGCTAATTAAGGCGCCCCCGGTATACTGTGCCCCTTGTGGCTTATGTCATATCTAGCACACCTTAGCCACGCTTCGGGCCATAGATCACTGGCATATGCACTGTCCCCCGGCCCAAATATCTTGAAATGTCCGACTGAAAATGTCTAAAATAAACACAGCTAGAGATAATAAAACGATCATAAATAAGTGGCTTTTCATGAAGGAGAAAAGTTGTTCGTAGAATAGAAATAAAAGAAGTATAGTTTTTGAAAAATTAATCTTCGACTACTTATTTCCTTACTTGTTTTTCCTCTGGTTTTCTCACAGTTTGTCCATGGAACAAGTTTCCGTTGCATGAATTGCCGAAGGAAGATGCTATTTTTGACGCAAAAGTTCTCGGTGAGCACAGCCATGGAACAGGTTAAATGTTGGTTCAAATATCTTTGAAAAGATATAATAGATATTAAAATATTTGTCTGGGAGTTGGACGGTGAAAAGGTTTAAGTATATTCATAAGACACAAACACCTTGTTTTAATAAATCAGATGGTTATTCTTAAAACCTAAGCTAAAACGTCAAGTACAAATATAAGACATTTAGACCAATGCCATTGTAGGCACCAACAAAACTACATTATTTTAAATTACACTTTTTTCACTTAATATAAATCAAACCCATTAAAAATTTATTTTTTTAAATTTGGTGCTAACCAAGCATCACTAAAAGAGGAGAAGAAAATGAAATTCCCTGAAATGAAGATTTATTTTCTAAAATTCAATTATTTAAAAGTTTATAAAGCCTTATTAGGGTTATAATATATTTTAAAAAATTATTAATTTATTATGTACCTTTTTCATTTCTAAATATAGCATCAACTCTATCGTTTCCTGTTATATCTGGTAGCCCATAAATTTAAAAAATCCAACTTTTTTTTATACTTTCTTTTTTTTTTTCTTTAAAATAATGTAACCTTTTTATTTCTTTAAAATTCTCTTCTTTTTTTTTTCTTTCAACATTGTAAAATAATATTTTGATTCACTAATAACATAGCTGATATATATATTTTTTTCTTTTTTTTCTTTTTGTCATTTAAACGTCTCATTGTTTCAATTTCCACATTAAATCGGCAGTTTAATTAAGATTTAAAGCAAAGACATGTCAAATCATTTTTGCGCCACAAGCGTATTTAATTAACAAAAACGAATAAAAATGGAAGAAACGTGAAATCGGTTGAGTTAACTATGCAAACATTGTTGATTTATTGATTTATATCAATGTAGAAGTATTAACCATAACCAGAAGAAATTTTTAACCCACCAATAACGTAATCCCATGCGGTAACGGTATAAAAATGAGTTTGGGATATACTCGAGAAGCTCGATCCCAACGGGATCACGACACCACCGGAATTAGGATAACACTGCGAACGAGATCGTACTAGACTCGGGACACCTTCGTGATCGGAATATCTACTGGATCCAGATCCAACCGGGAACTGGATATTATCGGGAAACCCTATTCTTTCAGAATAGGCACCCCACCAGGATCAGAATCTCACCAGGATCTGGATCCTATCGAGAATATTGATCTTACTGGGATCAGGATAATTCTGGAAATTGTGTCCCATTGCCTTCTGGATCAAAATGGGATACATATAACACCATGATCTGAATACGAACGATATCGAGATCCAAGTGGGATCAGGATCCTATCGGAAACTCGATCCTAAGAGGCTCGGGATACAATCGGGATCGGCATCCAATCGGGACCATGAAGTCACCGGTATTAGTATACTAAATGGATTTGGATTCCACTGGGATGGGAATCCCACCGTGATAGGGATACCATTGGAATCGGCACCCTTACGAGATCGGGATCTGATCAGAATCGGCATTTCATCTAGATCTGATTCTAAAGGCTCGATGACCTGAAGAGTCACGGGATACCATCTGGAAATGGTATCCTATCTGGTAACAGGATCAGATTTGAATATCTGTGGATGAGTTTCCTATGGTAAACAAACGATTTTAAAAAGTTAATATACATGTGTTTTTATAAAAACAATTATTTTTTTAACATTTAGGTGTTGTTTCTATTTGTTGGTTAATAATTTTAAGTTTTAATTTAAAAAAATGGTAGCAGTTGTTCTTTTCCCGAAATCAATTCCTGGCACAGCTGGATTTATTGACCAGTATATACATAAATTATAAAAGAAATTTGCTTACGAGCAATAATCTTTTAGTTCTTCTCCCCCATTGGGACCAATTCTATCTTCACATTTATAAAGCATATTTTGGATCTCCGATTTTTTGGTAGCGTTAGTGAAACACTCGGATTGTTCAAAGGCATGGACGACTGTGGATGACATCAAAAATGGATATATAGATAAATAATATTTACCATGTAAATTTGACCAATCTGAAGTTGGTTTTCTGAATAGGATAAAAGCTCGAAATCTTGTGATTTTATATATATATATATATATGTATATATATATATGGGCATTATGAGATGATGTACAAATTATAAAATGATGCTTATTCACTTAAAATATAAACGCTCACATTCGTATTTACATGTAACTTCTCTAACTTCGTGCATCACATTTATAATTGTCACTTCCCTTGTGAGTAACTTTTTTTATTTTATACATCATTTCTGTCAAATATCATTTCTTTTATTATTATTTATTTTTGCATTTATTTTTTTGACACTGCATTACTTTATAAACCGCCCTTTGATGGATCACTTCTTTTATACATCATTTGTTAAATAGATCACTAGCTTCAGGCGTGCCATCGTTCATACATAACACATAAAGTGACCTAGGTTAAATTAAATCTATAAATATTACATTTCTATATACAGCTTTACTTTCCACCTTCATATTTCACATTTTACACGCAACAAGTTGTTGATAAATAACTTTTAGTCACTTCTGCATGCACTACTTGAACATGCATTACCTCTTTATGCTTTGTTGTATACATTATATCTATATAATTACATTCTTTATAACCACTTTATCATCCATGATCACTTTCATACATCACATATCCTTACATAATTATTATTGCCTTCTAAAATTATTCTCATATTTAAATCATCACCATTTTTCTGAAACCTTCTTATTACCTTCAAATCCTTCCTTGGAACATAAGATCTTCACACTTTTCAAGTAATTTTCTTTGTTTTCCTTAATTTTTTTATCATTACATTGTTCTTTACTGGCCTTAACACATTTTTTAAAGACCTCTGCCTTCCTGTAGACACAAATTTATATGACAAGAATTCAGATGATCTTTAAATTTCGTTATGGTTAAAGATCTGAAACTGACGTAATCAATTTAAAATATATCTGAACAAACCGAGATACTATATATTTTAAAACTTAATTGAACGTTTTTGGTGTAATACAACATCACTAATACTCACAGACATAAGTCTTTGTGAAAACCAATGAAAATAAAGAGCCTTGAATCGGAAGGAAGAAAGCATTTCTTTAATTTGGCGCAAGATTTTGAATTTCCTAAGAAGTCAACGTCTGGTAACAAAAGGATATTTATACATTACGTATAGTTTCAGATGTTCTCAAGTTTTGCTTTCAGTTGAATTAAAAGCTTTAACACCCAAAGCACTCATAAGTTAGTTGGATAAATTAAATCGGTAAACACCTCAAATATTTGTGTATAAACAAGTTTTCTGGCTATTTATACAATGATGTAAGGCAATTGGCCACTTTTTGTAACTGCATATATGTAAAAAAAATGTATGTAGTTTGGTGCCACATATGTGGCACGGTTACATCTATTTGGCAAAGAAATACGGTTCGGTGGCACTATGTTTGCGCCAGGCGTGTTCACATTCACTGAGCTGGGCATGCGTTTGCACGGACCAATGGTAAACATTTCACGAAGTGGACATCATTTTGACTACAGAATGCTATTTCGGGCCGACTGCACGTGTGAGAGATTTCACTGTCAGATCAAAGGCTTGTACCACAAGAATAAACGCTACAGTTCTCAGACGTGCATTTCACTGTTTGTGTATTAACACTGTAAGCTACACAACCAAACGACTACAGAAGGAAAATAAAAGATGTGGCCATAAGTCTCTCAGAAAAGAACAAACATGAAAATATTGAAGAGCAGAAAGAAAACTTACAGAAGTACAGTGTAAAATGTGAACAGGACATCACATTGCAGCTGTGTAAAATTTTGAAAGTAGTAGTTAAAACAAGGTTTGGGAAAAGATAAAAAAAGGGATGAAAAAAAAACCGCAACAAATATGCAGGCAAGAGGCCTTCTTAGGCCAACATAAAACAATAAAAATCATCTTAAATTTTAAATAAAAAGCTGCAATGGGGGTATCAAATATGACGAAAATAGCAATGCAATGTGGTATCTGACACGAAAGTAAAAGCAATACAATGTGGTGTTTGAGAGGATAGCAATAGTAATGCAATGTGGTAACTGATACGCCAGCAATATTAATGCAATGGGGTATCTGAGAAGACAGCAAGTGTAATGCAATGTGGCCTCTGAGAGGATGGCAATAATAATGCAATGTGGAATCTGAAACGAAAGCAATTTTATTTCAAAGTGCTATCTAAAAAGATAGTGATAGAAAAATTATGCGGTATCTAAGACAACATCAATAGTAATGAAATGTGTTATCTGAGAAGATAGCGATAGATGATCACCGGATTTGTCAGTTTATCACAACACTTTGAATTATGTGTTTTCCACATAATGTCTTCCGAGCATACTATATTCATACAACATATCCATTAACTGCATTGTCTTATATACCATTTGTGTCGGCTCAGGCACAACATGACACATCTTATCAAGATTTAGCGTTACTGAAAACCTTTGCTGCTCCTTTCAAAGATCTCTACACTTTCAGCCCTGAACCTTTAAACCCAACTCATAATAACGTAACATACTCGCATACAACATAGCCGTAACTTCAATGTTTTATATCACTTGTGTGTGGCTTAGAAAAAAGAGGGACACCTCTGTTCAATATAAGAATTAGATTTCTTCCAAATTTGGCTTCATGAATTAAAAACCTCATTAATTTTAACACTGAAAACATTGTCTCATTACTTTAAAGAACTCTTTCAGTCAACACTGAAAACTTTATCTCAATGCTTGAAATGTCTCTTTAAGTAATAAAGTAAAAACATATTATCCCAGTTGTCACATAGATCAATATTATGCATCTGTCGCATAGGCATTTTTAATTTATTTTGTCACATGTGCCACAATTAAGATGATATTAAGGTAACACACGACCTCAAAAGGAAAATGTCCCTGGAATTCCTCTCTACGATGACTATTATAAAGTTGACAAATTTTGTTCCTTTACTTTGTTCAAATGTTAAACATTTTAATTTTCTTTTTTTTTTGTTGGGGGGGGGGGGTGGGGGGGGGGGGGCTATTTTTCAATTTTACCGGGTAAGAATAAAAGATTAAATACAATGCAATGTATTTAGCAAGTATTTGTTGGATAAGAGGTAGATAGATATATAGATAAATAGATAAGAGGTATAATATTATTTTTTTCCGATCTCCCTATAACGATACAAACTGAGCAGTTGTCCAAAAATGCTGCAACTGCATTAAAGGAAAATGGACACATTTCTACGCCATTCTAAAGGGTGCATCTAGAGTGCTTGTCGTCATAAGACATGATTTATCTTTATGCCCACAGACTTGTCAACTGTTTCACTAATTATTTTCATCCATATATACCATCAAAGTCAATGTATGTGCCCCTTAGTGTTTGTTAAACCTGAAACAGGCGTCACATCTACCCCCCCCCCTCCGGCCATGCCTCTGGCGAATGTCCGCTTGCAAAAGACCCCCCCCCCCTTTCTCCTTTTCTCATATCTGAAATGCATTATGGGAGGAAATTGTCTGAAAGAAACACTGCTAAAGATAATGAAAGGATCATACATAACTGGCTGTTGATGAAGGATGCCCTGCCTCTGGCGAATGTCCGCTTGCAAAAGACCCCCCCCCCCCTTTCTCCTTTTCTCATATCTGAAATGCATTATGGGAGGAAATTGTCTGAAAGAAACACTGCTAAAGATAATGAAAGGATCATACATAACTGGCTGTTGATGAAGGAGGAAAGACGTTTGTTGAATACAAATTATAGTAATATCGTTTTTGAAAAAAAATTACATTCGAATACTCATAGACTTACCTGTTTTTTCTCTCTTTGGAAAACATTTTTCTTTAGGAGTAAGTAAACTCAGGATGAACCGACGAAGGAAGTTACTATAGGGGACGCAAGATAACTGGGTGTAAATAGTAGCGAGACAGATTGCAGAATCTCTCATAACTCTGTGAAAAGATATAACATGTTCAAACATTTATTTGGGGTCTGCATGTTAAAAAGATCTAAGTATGTTAATAAGGTTGTAGAAATGTGTGTTTGGTGATCAGATTGGTTCTGCTCAAAACGTAATCATGCTAAAACGGTAAGTAAACATTTAAGACTTTTAGACCAATGCCATCTTAAGCACCTACAAAATTGAAATTACTTTTTTTTTTTAACCTAAGATAAATGGCACCTATTAAACGATAGAAATGGAAAAATGGTGCTCTCCAAGCATCACTAAATGAAAATAAAATGTCCGGAATGGGCCCCCGTTGCGTCCATCTATTAACGTAAATTATACTATAGTTATTGTAGTGCATATATTTGTATAATTTTTCGTATTGAAAAAAAAAATACGTAGAAAATAATTTTAACACGTTTCGATTAGGATATTATATTTAATTTAGAATATTCTTGAAGGTTCTATATTTTCTACGGTGATATAAAATGGGATCTAATGTGATTGTAATGTTAACGAGATCCAACGGTAAATTGAATACATCGTTGACGTTATCCATGTAGCAACGGCATCAAACCAGTATTGGAATCCTACCGGGTTACTTGATCTCATCGGGAAACAGGATCCTAACGGGATCGGCAACTCACTGGTTTTGAAATCCCACTGACATCGGCATCCACTGGGATACACGTACCATAAATATCAAAATACTAACGGAATAGGGATCCTATGGTGAAACTAGATACTACCTGGATAAGACAGGGATTGGGAACCAGTATGGGAATAACACTGGGATAGGGATCCCACTGGGATTGGGCACCTTCCTGTATTGGTATCCCATGACGATCAGAAAACCCGCGGGATAAGGATCCCATCGGGTTCTGCATCCTATCGAGAAACTCGATGCTAACTAGATCGCGATTCAACTGTGATCGATTTCAAATCGAGATCGTGAACTCACCGGTATCGGTATTTCCGTGGGATCTGGGTCCCACAAGGATCGGGATAAAAGCGTGATATGGATACAAAAGTAATTGCCATCAAACGGGGATTGGGTTCCACCGGAATCTGGATCCAAATGGGTTCGGGATCTAAACGGATTCAGAATCCCATTTGAATCGCAATTCAAAGGAAGTCGAAATTCTTCAGGTTAACGGAATACCATCTAAAAACTAGATCCCATTGCGTGATGGGATCAGACTGGCATCTCTCTAGATTGTGTTCCCCTTTGGGAAACGAACGATTTGATAAAGTAAATATAAAAGAGTTTTTATATGAGACAAAGAAAAAGTTTTTTACTATTGAGGTGAGTTTTTTAATTTGTGCTTAATTTTAGTGAAGCGTTTGTTGTTGTTTTTTTTTTTTTTTGCCGAATGCAATCCTGGGTATTTTGGCTAGTATATATAAATAAGAAATTAACTCTGTTTACCGGCAATTTTTTGAGTTTTCTTTCCGAATGTCTGGACATTTCTCCTTTTTCATTTCCATTATTGTGTTAGATTTGTTGACACAGTCGGACTGACGATAAGCATTCATCACTGTCGATGATATCGGAGATGGATATACATATTTATATAAAATAATTTTGACTAATCTGAAGTGGGTTTTATGCCCGACAGATTGTGATATAAAAAAAAAAAGTTACTCTGAAATGATTTTCGTACAAAAGATTTTGAGAAAAATATAAATATGATGCTATTACTTGTAACGACTTAAATTATAAAACAATCACATTTGTATATATATGTAAATTCTTTAACTTCGTATATCACAGTTTTTAATCGCAACTTCTCTAATGTTTAACTTTTTATTTTGATACATTTTATCTGTCAGATATCACTTCTTTCTTTATTAATTCTTTACATTTTTATTTTTATCATACTGCACTACTTTATACACCCCTTCTTTAATTGATCACTGCTGTTATATATTGCTTCTTTTATGCATCGCTTTTTTCAGACATGTTTTCTTTCATACATAACGCATAAAATAACTCCAGTTAATTATAATATAAAACTATCACAGTTGTATTTAAACGTCAAATCTTTCCCTTCATATACCCAATATTACACGAATGAATTAAAAAAATTTTGTTTATACATTATCACTTTCATACATCACGTATACTTACATCATCGCCTACAAACATAATTATCATATTTACTTCACCGCCACTGTTCTGAAACCTTCTTATTACCTTCACGTGCGTTTCTTGAACAGAATATTTTCTCATTTTCAAAGTAATTGTCGAAAGGTTCAACAATTATTTTGTCGTTACAGTTTTTCTTGTAGGTGTCCACACACTTTTTAAATGCCATTTGCTTTCTGTAGACACAAATTTATATGACAAGACTTCAGGTGATCATTAAATTTTCTTATTGATAAAGATCTGAAACACACATAACTAAATCAAACGCTTTAATTTTTAAAAAAAACGAGTGATTATTTATTTTTAAACTCTTTTTAAAGATTTTGGTGAAATGAAACATCAATTTTACTCACTGACATGTTTCTTCTAAAGCAACGTCATGAATAAAACTAAAAATAAATGGAAACTTGCACTCCTCTAATTTGAGGCAAGCAGCTGGTTTCTTGCAGGTGCCACATTCTGTTGATAAAACAGAGATGTTATGCTATCGTTAAAAATAAATTTCTGTTTTTTGTATAAGTAATGAAAAATCTATTTTTCTATCTATGTATCTATGTATCTATGTATCTATGTATCTATGTATGTATGTATGTATGTATGTATGTATGTATGTATGTATGTATGTATGTATGTATGTATGTATGTATGTATGGATCTATCTATCTATCTATCTATCTATCTATCTATCTATCTATCTATCTATCTATCTATCTATCTATCTATCTATCTATCTATCTATCTATCTATCTATCTATCTATCTATCTATCTATCTATCTATC
>CAXITT010000052.1:1249180-1273615 GCA_964033795.1 Lymnaea stagnalis | reverse complement strand
TATCTATCTATCTATCTATCTATCTATCTATCTATCTATCTATCTATCTATCTATCTATCTATCTATCTATCTATCTATCTATCTATCTATCTATCTATCTATCTATCTATCTATCTATCTACATATTTATCTATCTATCTGTCTTTATGTTGATGTTGTCAATAAGAAAATTCATGGATATTGTGTTATATTGCTCTTTTTATTTTCAACAGAAAAACGTGTAATGATATTATGCACATAAATTGAAGTGCAGGAAAGTCACAACAAGAAAAGCCGTCAAAAGGTGACTAGCAATAAAAATATATCAGAAAAAAAGAGGCTGTGAGAACATTATCAATGAAAACATTGTTTCAATGATTAAAAACTCTCTTTGAGTTTAACACTGAAATAATTGTTTCATTGCTTGAAATGTCTCTTTCAGTTAAACACTGAAAACATATTCTAGCTGTCACATAGGTCTATATTATTTCAGCTGTCACATAGGCCTATATTATTTCAGCCGTCAGATAGGACTAAATTTTCCCAGCTGTAACATATGCCTATATTATTCCAGCTGTCATATAGGACTAAATTATCCCAGCTTTCATATGACCTATATTATTCAAGCTGTCACATAAGCCAATATTATTGCAGCTGTCACATAGGGCTATAGAATCCAAGCTTTCACATAGGCCTATATTAATCCAGCTGTCACATAGTCTCATTTTATTGCCGCTGTCACATAGTCCAACATTAAGCTTACATTTCGTCATCCCACGACCTCAAAAACAAAATATTTGTGAAATCCTCTATTTCCAAGTTCATTATTTTTCTCTTCTACTTTGCTCAATTTTTTTTGTATGTATGTTGTTTTTTTTGTGTGCCCCATATAAGTCTCAATGCGAACACGCAGAATCGAGAGTTTGCCACAATCAGATGAGCGGAGTTTTCTAGTGGGTACATAAGGCGTAAGTAGACCTTTGAGAAAGGACGGAACGAGGTCATAAAAGCAGCGATAGCACCCAGTTACAATTTTGTACTCTATGCGAGCGCGGAACGGTAGCCATTGCAACTCTCTTAGAAGTGTTTGAACATGGTCGATTTTGCGTTTTCGAGCCGCATTATTCTGTGTTTTTTAAATTTTATCCAGGAACGTAGCTGGAAGACCCACCATAAGAGCATTGCAGTAGTCCATGCATGATAGCACGAATGCAGACATCAGCCTCTTCCATGCGTCTAATGTTAAGAAATTTCTGATATGACTAATTTTGCGCAGCTCTGGAAAAATCGCCCGTTAGTGTTCTGTTTAAGTAGACACCAAGGATTTGCACTGTTTGATCAAATTCTATCTGTATACCTGAGAGAGTAATGCAGATAATGGCGTAGACAGCTTGAGGATTCTACAATGGAAACTGTCATGTATCTGAAAACTGCCCTTAGGGAAACGTATGTGTTGAGTCTGGTCGACAATGTGGACGCAGCCCTTTTGTCAGATATTAATGCAATCTGGTATCTTTGACTACAATATTAGCAATGCAACGTGGTATCTGATACGACAATAATTGTATTGCCATTGTGGTATCTGAGATGTCAGCTATAGTAAAGCAGGAATGTATCTGAAACGACAGCCATAGTAATGCAGAGTGTAATCATAGACGATATCAAAAGTATTTCAATATGGTATTTGAGAGGATAGCGATAGTAATCAATATGTTTTCTGATACGACAGCAATATTAATGCAATTTGGTATCTGAGACGACAGCAATAGTAATGCCATTTGGTATCTAAGACGACAGTAATAGTAATTTAATTTGCTATTTGACCGGATAGTGTCAGCAATGCAATTTGATATCTGAGAAGACTGCACTATTAAACATTTGTGTTATTTGAGACGACAGCAAAAGCAACATAATGAGGAATATTGTAAGAAAGCGAAACTAATGCGATATGGTATCTGATACAAAAATAGCGTTGCAATGTTGTATTGGATGCGAAAGAAAAAAAAGCAATGTGGTATCTGATTCGACCGCTATGGTAATGCAATGTGGTATCTGAGACGACAGCAATAGTAATTCAATGTGATATCTTATACGATAGCGACATTAACGCAATGGGATGTTTGAGACGACAGCAATAGAAATGCAAAGTGGTATCAGATACGAGAGCAAAAGTAATGCAATGTGGCATGTGATTCGACATTAATAGTTATGCAATGTGGTATCTCATTCGACAGCAATAGTAATGCAATGTGGTATCTGAGACGACAGAAATATGTATTTATTTTGATATCTGAGAGGAAAGCGACAGTAATGCAAAGTAATATTTGATGTACAGAATATTAATTCAATGTTGTGTCTGTGTCGACAGCAATAGTTACTTAATGTGGCATCTGATTTGACAACAACGTTAATGTAATGTGGTATCTGATTCGACACAAAAGTAATGTCAATATGGTATCTAATAAGAAAACAAAAGTAATGCAATGTGGCATCTGATTCGACCGCAATAGTAATGCAAGTGGTGTCTTTGACGATAGCAGTAGAAATACAATGTGGTTTCTGAGAAGATGTTAATGCAATGACGTAATGTTTTAAACCCTAATGAGTCAAAGAATTAAATCTTTTTGATTCAATTGTTTTCCATATAAAGTCTTTCGGGTGTACTATTTGCATTTAACATATCCCGTAACTGCGTTGTAACATAAATCTTTTGTGTCGCCTGAGGCACAACGGGAAATGTCTGGTTAAGATTTTGCGTTACTGAAAACCTTTTACCGCACTCTCTAAATGTCTCGAATCTTTCAGCCCTGAATCTTTAAAACCAACTCACAACAACGTAACGAACTCGCATACAACATACTCGTAAATTTAATGTTTTAGTTAATATTTTAGTGGCTTGGGATAGAAAAGTGACGTATCTGTTAAATATAAGATTTAGTTTTTCTGCGAACGTTGGCTACATGCTTTAAATGTCTCTTATATTTCAACACTGAATACATGGTCTCTTTGTTCTAAATTTCTCTTATATTTGACCACTGAATACATTGTCTCTTTGTTCTAAATGTCTCTTTAATTTCAACACTAAATACATGGTCTCTTTGTTCTAAATGTCTCTTTAATTTCAACACCGAAATATTGGTCTCTTTGCTATAAATGTCTCTTTAAGTTCAATGCTAAAAAAACGTCTCTTTGTTTTAAACGTCTCTTTAGGCTTAAACTGAAAATAATTGTCGCATTGTTTTAGATGTCTATTTTACTTACACAACAAAAAATATGTCTCATTTCTTTAAATGTCGCCTGACAGTTCATCAAAAAAACGATTGTCTTATTGCTTAAATGTCTCTCATAGTTCAACAATGAAAACTCTCATTGAATGAAATGTCACCTTCAGTGTAACACTTCATCCTTCCAACCAACTGACAACAACGTAACATTCAACTCACCAAAGACGATGGCGGCACACGACAAGGCGAGGATGAGTTTCAACATTTTTATCAAATCAGGAGAAGAGTAGACAACGTTCAGTTGACCTGAGTCGAGTTGTCTTTTCATCACCAGATTACTTCTCTTGTTTTATAGGCAGCCGCTGTTTGGGGATTGGTTTTTGGGCTGGTGAAGGGATGGTGGGGCCGGGTGGAGGATTTGCTATGTAATGAACATAAAAGTGACATGATCATTTTCAAGACCAAGGGTTCCCACATGCGAATCGTCCTCGGCCCTCAGTCGGCTTGCCTAACACGCTTCGTGATTTACAACTGACAAACCGCTGAATTTTAACACTGCACTCACTGTTAACGTTGCACTAGATGTTAACAGTGCACTCGATGTTAATACTGCACTTGATGTTAGCACTGCACTCGATGTTAATACTGCCCGCGACTTCCATGGCACTGAATGTTAACACTGCAGTCGATGTTAATAGTGCACGCGACTTACATGGCACTGAATATTAACACTGCAATCGATGTTAATACTGCACGCGACTTACATGGCACTGAATGTTAACACTGCACTCGATGTTAATACTGCACTCGACTTACATGGCACTGAATGTTAACACTGCACTCGATGTTAATACTGCACTCGTCTTAAATGGCACTGAATGTTAACACTGCACTCGATGTTAATATTGCACGCGACTTACATGGCACTGAATGTTAACACTGCACTCGATGTTAATACTGCACGCGACTTACATGGCACTGAATGTTAACACTGCACTGGATGTTAATACTGCACTCAACTTAAATGGCACTGAATGTTAACACTGCACTCGATGTTAATACTGCACGCGACTTACAAGGCACTGAATGTTAACACTTCACTCGATGTTAATACTTCACGCGACTTACATGGCACTGAATGTTAACACTGCACTCGACATTAATACTGCACTCGGCTTAAATGGCACTGAATGTTAACACTGCACTCGATGTTAATACTTCACGCGACTTACATGGCACTGAATGTTAACACTGCACTAGATGTTAATACTGCACTCGACTTACATGGCACTGAATGTTAACACTACACTCGATGTTAATACTGCACTCGACTTAAATGGCACTGAATCTTAACACTGCACTCGATGTTAATACTGCACGCGACTTACATGGCACTGAATGTTAACACTGCATTCGATGTTAATACTGCACTCGACTTAAATGGCACTGAATGTTAACACTTCACTCGATGTTAATACTGCACGCGACTTACATGGCACTGACTGTTAACACTGCACTCGATGTTAATACTTCACTCGACTTACATGGCACTGAATGTTAACACTGCACTCGACGTTAATACTGCACTCGACTTAAATGGCACTGAATGTTAACACTGCACTCGATGTTAATACTTCACGCGACTTACATGGCACTGAATGTTAACACTGCACTCGATGTTAATACTGCACTCGACTTACAAGGCACTGAATGTTAACACTGCACTCGATGTTAATACTGCACTCGACTTAAATGGCTCTGAATGTTAACACTGCACTCGATGCTAATACTGCACGCGAATTACATGGCACTGAATGTTAACACTGCACTCGATGTTAATACTTCACTCGACTTACATGGCACTGAATGTTAACACTGCACTCGATGTTAATACTGCACGCGACTTACATGGCACTGAATGTTAACACTGCACTCGATGTTAATACTGCACGCGACTTACATGGCACTGAATGTTAACAATGCACTCGATGTTAATACTGCACGCGACTTACATGGCACTGAATGTTAACACTGCACGCCACGTTAATACTGCACTTGATGTTAACACTGTACTCAACGTTAACCTACACTGAAACTTCCCAATGAAATTGATGTTAACATTGAACTTATATGGCACTGAATGTTAACTCTGCGCTCTATGTTATCACTGCACTCGACTTTAACATGGCACTGAATGTTCACACTGCACTCGATGTTAACACTGCACTCAATGTTAACTCTTCACTCCAAGTTATCACTTCACTAAATGTTAACAATTCACTTGATGTTAACACTGCTCTCCATGCTTTTTGATATAAATAATATTATATATCTATAAGTTCTCTTTTTAACTGAAACTTGTTTCTTTCTTCTAAATGTTTATTTTATTTTTAATTTTTTAAAATTTAAAAAATAAGTGAGCCTTGTTTCTTTCGTCTAAAAATTTTCTCTTCAGCCGAGCTTTGTTTCTATGTTAAATAAGTTCTCTCAGCCGAGCCTTGTTTCTCTCTAATAGTATTTAATTTTCATCCCTTTCTTTAACCTTATTGTTTTAATTCTTTTTGGTTTACTCTATTACACATTTAATAATTAACTTCATCTTATTTCTCCAATATCTCAATTAAATAAGTGTGTTTGTCCTTTTTCCTTTTCCCTAGTTGAGTTTGAATATTATGTTAATATGTTTTTTTAGTTGTTGATGGTGGACGTTAAACATCCGTGTTTTATTTAGAAAATAAAATAGTATTTAATTCGTTGCTCTTGCTGTTTTTCTTAAACCAAACGTCTTGGAATTATTGTCTTTAAGCAAGATTCTTGACGCGAATTTTTGTACGGGGGCCGAGATATAAACTTTACGGGGAAGCATAGGTCGGAGTTTTGTTGTTTTTTTGTTTTTTTGAGAACCCTTGTTGGAGAAATCATGTTTCATAATCCGTGCTTGGGAATAGCTTGAGAACCCTTGTTTATGAACTGTGGTTGGGACGATACTAAAAAAAATGCGGTAACAAAAGAAACATTATTGATGAGATCTTGAGTCCTTATTATATTGGCGACTGTAGTTGTTCGGTGTTAAGTCACCATGTCCTCTTCATGATACCAAATTGAACCCTTATACACCATACAGTCGAAATTTACAATCTAATAAAAATTGATCATAAATGACAACTGCGTGTGGTGAATTGGCACATACGTACTAGGATTATTGTTGTAATTGCGTTTTATTGGCTTGATTTGTCCTTTATTGACACTGTATTTGTATCTTCACCGAGAACGAAACAATTAATAAGACAGTTTTAATATTCTCTAGTCGTGAAATATCTTAATAAATCAAGAACATTTTAAGGGGTTATTGTAGAACACAGAAATAGATGTATAATACTAAAGAAGAGAAAAACTAAGTTAAGCTTGCTTGCACCAATTATATCGAAGGATACTTGCACCACAATTTGACCCCCTCCTATGTTGCAATTAATAATCTTTAAACTCTTGCCCAGCCTCGATGAAATTATCACCTTTCATAATCAGCAGGTCACAATGGCCTTCACTTACCCTCAAATGACGTCTATCACGAATCACAATTTAAACATCATTATGGTGTCCAATCGGGATGAAATTTTACACTTATCCCTCCCCCCTTCCCCCGCAAAAATGATCAGGAGGTCACACTTGATTGACCTCCACTGAAATTTGACCGATTTTCTTGCGGGTATCCCAGAAACAGAAAAATATAGGAACATCGAATTTTTATTATTCATTATTGTATTCCATATCATATTATCATGATATCCAGTCTTTGCATGCATTAGGTAGGCAGACCTAAATCACCGAGTTCTTGAGGTCCATCAGCTACCCACACCTGGTTTACCCAGCTGGTGTAAGCCGTTGTCCAGGATATGGCAATTGTTGCATGCTGATAGCTGCGTGGATGAGCAGGTGACATTGAGTTAGAGGAGGGGACCAAGGTAGACGATCCGCTCCGAGAAGCACATCGTATTCCCCCATCAGGGTTGCTACTTCTTCCTGTACACACCATTATAAGAGGAAAAGTACATATCTAAGAATAACAATGATGGCCATAGTTTGTAGAATAGTTTTTGGTTAAATGCAAATAATGTAGGGTTGTTCCTTCTGATGAAGTTTGAAATAAAATGAGTAAAACAGAGTAGGGTTAAACCTGAAAAAATAAACGCAACAAAACAGCGAACGTGTCGGCAGAAAGCCTTCGTCAGCGAAAAAAACAACAGAAAAAACGGTAAAAAAATAAACTTAGAATTAGCACTTTGCTGGTAAGTAGTATCTGTGGGCAGCAATAGAAGTGATGCAGTTGGTTTGTTTGTTTGTTTGTTTGTTTTTTGCTGGACGTCGGCGGATCCTGCGGAAGAAACCATTTAGGTTCAAAAGAGGTGAAGGCGATTACAGCAACGCACCGTGGAGTGCGTAGAACAAGATGAGGCACGTAGAACATCTTGGTCATCCACTGCATCGGTACCCACTTCTGGTCATCTTCACATATTCTTGCCACTTGATACGGTGGGTCCGGACGAGAGATTGAGGTTGACGCTGCGCAATTCTTCCTTACTTTAAACAAAGTCACCCGTGCAAGTCATCAGTCATCCAACTATACCCATCATCCCAAATCTCGTGGCGACAGGCAGGCTCTTCTAAATGCATGACGAAGGGGCTAGAATAGGTTCCACAAAAGAATGCCTGCTCCTTCACAACCTGGCCGACTGAACACGGTCAGCGGGGACACAATCTTTGCGCTCGTAAATCAAGGATCAACACTATTTCACTTAAAATTGCCACATGGAACATACGCACACTGCTTGACAGGGACACTTCTAACATACATCAACGTCACACGGCGCTCATTGCCCATGAACTTGCGAGATACAATATAGACATCGCCGCCCTCAGTGAAACCAGAGTCTCTGGCAAGGGAGAAATCACAGAAAGACTTGTTGGCTATTCTTTCTTCTTGAGCGGGCGCGACCCTGACGCAAGGCGTGAAGCTGGTGTTGGCTTTGCTATCAAAACCTCTCTTGTGAGCAAGCTCCCCAGCTCTCCAAAAGGTATAAATGACCATCTCATGACGTTGAAAATCCCCCTCTGCCATAGAAAGAAGTCTGCTACCTTAGTCAGTGCCAATGCACCCACCATGACAAACACAGTATGACAAAAAACAAATTCTATGAAGACCTGAAGACTGTTATCTCTTCCACACCGTCTGCTGACAAACTCATCATACTTGGTGATTTCAATGCACGTTTCGGCAGTGACTACACCTCCTGGGGGGGGGGAGTGATTGGGAAGCATGGTGTGGGTCAGTGCAACAGCAACGGCCTACTGCCATGCTACTGTAGACCTGTGCTGAACATGACCTTCTAATAACGAACACCACCTTCAGCCTGCCAACGCGCAAACGGACCTCCTGGATGCATCCCCGTTCTAAACACTGGCACCTAATTGATTATGTCATAGTCAGAATTAGGGACCGCCAGGACGTGAGGGTGACTAAGGCCATGTGTGGCGCAGAATGCTGGACGGATCACCACCTCATCGTCTCAAAGATGAAAATTCACATCAAACCTAAGAGACGACCTCAGGCCCCGAAAGTTCCGAAACGCCTCAACATAAATAGGCTGAACATCCTTGATGTGAGACAAACTTTTGTTGACAGCCTAGATCAACGCCTTGATACAATCACACTGGACGACCAGGAAGCGGAAAAAGCGTGGACCACGATTCGTGAGATGGTCTACAATACAGCCGCTGAGCGCCTCGGACCCTATACGAGGAAACACGAGGACCGGTTTGACGAAAATAACACAGCGATCCAAATTCTTCTTGAGCAAAAACGCCGAGCGTACAAGACCCTCCATGATGACCCAACGTCAACAGGAAAGACAGCTGCACTTACAGGCATCCGCTGCAAGGTCCAGATACAACTGCGCCAGATGCAAGATTCCTGGTTGAATTCAAAAGCTGATGAAATTCAGGGCTTTGCAGACAAGAAAGAAATGAAAAACTTCTACCGTTGCCTGAGAGAAATCTATGGTGTTTCCACCTCAGGCTCTTCCCCTCTCCTTTGTGCTGACGGTTCTACGCTCATTAAAGACAAAGAGAAAATCTTGGAAAGATGGGCGGAACACTTTGAAAGTGTGCTAAATACACCTTCCATCATTAATGATGAGGCCATTGAAAGACTCCCCCAGGTCCGAACGAACAATTAACTGGACGCCGTCCCAACTTTTGATGAGATACAGACAGCGATCCGCCAAATGTCCAATGGCAAAGTACCTGGCCCCGACAAGCTTCCTGCCGAAATCTACAAGGAGGGTGGACCAGCGCTGACGGATAAGCTATTGCGCTTATTCCAAATCATCTGGCAGACGGAAACTGTACCACAAGAACTCAAGGATGCCTCAATTATACACCTGTACAAACACAAAGGAAACCGCCAGGCATGCGACAATGACCGCGGAATTTCACTACTGTCTATTGCAGGCAAGATCTTGGCCCGTGCCCTTCTGTACCGCCTGAATGCACATCTGGAGCTAGGTCTCCTACCCGAAAGTCAGTGCGGTTACCGCAAAAAACGCGGAACCATCAATATGGTGTTTGCTGCTAGAAAGCTTCAAGAGAAATGCCAGGAACAAAATACAGACATATATTCTACATTTATCGACTTGAATAAGGCCTTTGACAGGGTCAAGAGAGGTGGCTTGTGGAAAATCATGAAGACATACGGATGCTCAGACAAGTTCACAAACATCATCCGTCAGCTGCATGATGGCATGATGGCCCGAGTGCAGGACAGCGGTCAATCATCTCAAGAATTCCCCGTCACAAACGGTGTAAAGCAGGGTTGTGTTCTTGCTCCCACACTCTTCAGTAATTTGTATTAATGCTCTCTGATGCGTTCAAGGACTCCACCATGGGCTTGCCAATCCGGTTTCATACTGATGGATTAGTATTTGAACTTAGGAGGCTTCAAGCTAAAACCAAGGTCAAAGATACCACGATCAACGAGCTTCTGTTTGCAGACGATTGTGCCCTCAATGCTCCATCAAAAGCCGTCATGCAACACAGCGCTGATATCTTCTCTGAGGCCTGCAAAAGTTTTGGCCTCACAATCAACACAAAGAAGACTGAGGTGATGTATCAGCCATCTCCCAGTAAGCCCTACGTTGAACCCAACATCATCATCAGTAGACAGAGTCTCAACCCTGTGGATAAATTTACTTACTTGGGCAGCACCCTCTCCAGATCTGTCGTTATGGATGATGAAATGAATGGCAGACTCGCAAAAGCTAGTGCCCTATTTGGCAGAGCACGTTTTGGGACAGGAGAGGTATCAGTCGAGAAACAAAGCTCAAGGTCTATAGTGCAGCAATCCTCCGGACACTGCTTTATTAATGTGAAAGTGGAAAGTCTACCAGCGTCACGCCACAGAAAACTGAATCATTTTCACACTAACTGCCTCAGGAAACTCCTCGACATCAGTGACAAGACAAAGTCCACGACACCGAAGTCCTCGCTAGAGCGAGCCTACCTAGTATCTTCACCACTCTGATGCAGTCTCAGCTCTGTTGGATGGGACACGTAGCCCGTATGGCAGACCACCGGCTCCCGAAACAATTATTCTTCGGAGAACTCACGATAGGCAAGCGCTCCAAAGGCGGCCAAAAAAAAGCGTTACAAAGACTCACTGAAAGTGGCACTAAAGGCCTTCAACATAAACCCTACTCAATGGGTGCAGACAGCCCAGGACAGAGCCAGGTGGAGAGCTGCTGTCAAGAAGGGGGCTAAATCCCACGAAGCTAATAGAAAAACCACAGCTGAGATACGCAGGCTTGTCCGAAAGAGCAACATTAGGTCATCGCCTGAAGCAACTATTCCAGGCCCACGGTGTCATAGATTATTCCGAGCAAGGATCGGGCAGTGCAAGTGTTAAGAGGCGTAGTCAAGTGGTTAAAAAAATATGGAGAAAACGCCCTGGACTGCAAGTCTAGCGGGTGGGGAGGGGACAAGATTGCATTTATAGAAGAGTTGAAGATAATGGATTTACGAGTTTGGGGGTGGGGGGTTAAGTAATAATGAGTCATTTCCCCTGACACTAAACAATCTAGAAACAAATCCTGCTAGTTGAGTCAAAACCGGACAAATGGGTTGCCATACCAAGGTTGTACTTATTATTCAATTTTATGTTTGGAATTTTCCGGACACCTGCAGAGTTTGTATTGTAAAATAGAGGGCAATACACTAATGGTCCACCCATGGTGGGTTTAACAGTAACTATGCAACTAGGAAGTGTATCTATTGATATCAAAATTGGCGATCATCTTCATCGGGAAGTGGGCAGAATTGGAGGGCGCCGATGATTCTTGATTGGTGGAGTGGTCTTGGGAGACTACACTCTTGAAAATTTTCAATTTTTCCAAAAAAAACAAAATGTATATTTTTTCTATTACACTTGAATTTAATTTATCTTTTGCACATTTTCAACGAGGAAGGATGTTCTTAATGTTTTGTGGGAGACATTAGTCTACCCAGTGCCATACATAAACTGAATTCCCTCCGAGTGTGGAGTGCCCTAGTGTATTCATTAGGCAGAAGCTTATAACCAAACAAATACAGTTAAATGGATGAGCATGAGGCAAGGGCTGCAGAAATTTAGTATGCTAAAGACAGTCGAGATCTCAAAATGTAGGATTTTCACTCATAATTAAATGTGTTGTTTCTTTTAGACGATTTTGAATGTGAATTAAATTTTAACTAAGGATTAACTTTTATTGTGACATAAATGTAACACTAGTTAATCTTAATTCAGAAAAACAATACAATAAAAATCAATTCCGTGTCTACTCTATTTTCAAGTAATGTTTTAAAAGATATTTTATAAATAAGTTTGTCATAGAATCCTGGTATAATATATATGAGAATGAGAATAATTTTACGATCCAAGCATTCCATATTGGCAATGTACAGTATATCAATGAGACCACGAATAGTGATAAAATGCAAAATCATTTATAACAAAAATGTGAAAAATGTGAATTAGGTTATCAATGGGAATAATGCAACAAAATTGAATAATAATGTCATTGTGAACAATATGATCAATGTGAATGGCATGATGAATAATTTGAATAATGTATTCAGTGTGAATTAGGTGATCAATGTGAATAGGGTAACCAAAATTTAAAGAGCACGCAACTCAGTGTTATATCATAATTTACCGACAAATTTGAAACCTTGGAACTAAATTGTTCCGTCCTATGTTTGTTCTGTTTTACCAATTTATTTCCTCAAATACTTTTTTTAAGCCGATCATCTTTTCTTTCCCTTTATTTCCCTGTTTACGTTCGCACTCTCTCAGTTCATTGACAGTTCTAAGTAATGTCTTTTTTCTTTCAGTCTATTGACAGTTGTCATTTATGGGAATCTTTAACTTGATTAAAAGGTATCATTAATGTCCTTTCTATTTAAATTCATTCACAGTACTCAGCAATGTGTTGTATCGATAAGTTCATTGAAAATTCAAAGTATTGGGTATTCCTCTGAGTTCATTGACAGTTCTCAGTCTTGTCTTTTTAATCTCAATCTGTTGACCGTTCCAATTAATGTATTTTATATCTAAGATTATTGAAAAGTCTCAGTATTGTCTTTTCTTTCTCAGTTCGTATACCGTTCCAATTAATGTATTTTATATCTAAGATTGTTGAAAAGTCTCAGTAATGTCTTTTCTATCTCAGGTCATTGACATTTAAAATACTGTGTTTTCCCACTCAAATCATTGGCAGTTCTTATTAATGTCTTTTCTCCAAATTCATTGACAGTTGCCAGTAATGTCTTTTTCTCTCTCAGTTGACATAATAAGTTTTTGGTAATGTATTTTATCTCTGAGTTCATTGACCATCCTTAGTATTGTGTTTTCTCTCTTGGTTCATTACACATTTTCAGTAATTCCTTTGCCACTTAATTCATTGACAGTTGCAATAAACTTCTTTTTTCATGGAATGTAAACAACATGAAATGATATATATCTCAACTCCTTCATGGAAATAAACATTTCTTTATTTACAGGATCCAATATGAATTCACAGTGACACCATTCAATGGCGATAATACTAACTCTCAACTTGTCTCTCTCTCCTAACAGTCCTACTTGACGAAATTACACACATCCCTTTTATATCATCACCCAAACAACTCAGCATGCACAACTCAATAACACGAACCAACTTCACACTCTGACCTCACGACTTACAACTCACAAAATAGTCTCACGATCAACAACTACCCCTACCAGACATTCACAACAATCTAGTTCACAACAGCAATCTGTATGTTATGTAACTTTATTCAGTAAAATTACAATTTTTTTTATTAAAGCTTCAAAGACATATATATTTTACCTCTGATTTAATTTGCCAAACTTAGTCCATCTATAAGTTATAACTGTTCATTTTTTAAAAATATTTATTGGCAGATTTCGATCATATTCTGAATGAAAAAAAAAATCTGAGTAACTCAACACACAATCATGACGTTTCAAAACGTATTTTTCCATATCCGAGTTAAAATCGTAACTGTGAGCTACCGGAGGAAGACACAAATAATAAATAAATATGGTGTACATTCATTAAGGACAAAAAACTTTTTTAACTTTTTAGAGAAAAGAGCATAATGAGTTGATGCATATCATTTCCGCTTCATATAAACTGTGATTGTCATGGTTCGGCCAAGTAAACATGGATCAGATAATGTCACCATCTTTGGAGAGGAAAGAAATTATTTATAGTAAAACTAATTAAACAAAATTTAAGTATATCATTGAGACGTTTAATCCACTCTACTTAATTTTCTTAAATCGAGTTTAGAACATTGAAACAGGAGTTTTGGAGGAAGAATTAATTGGTTAAATTAGGTGCGACCACGGGCACGCTACTATGTTTTAACAAACGTTGGTGGACTCTATGGAGATTTCAAAGATCCAGGAGCACGAACTATAATATATCAGATGTCAAAAATATTACTTTTAATTTTTTGGCTAACCATAAGAGTTATCCTAGATTTATTAGCATAATATAGACGGCCAATGGTCAGTCTCCAACTGGTCATCTTTTTAACGACGTTCATGTATTTAAAAATAATATATATTAACTTTTGGTTTTGTTCATAGCTAGCTGGAATAATTCTTCGGATTGTTAATTGACCCACTTCATGTCAACTTATTTAGCTGAAACTTGGCACATAGTCTCGATGCTGATAAAAGCACACTCTTACAATTGTTCAGCCGCATCCCTCAACCTTAAGCCACAAAACTCGTGTTCTTTCTTTCATTTTTTTTTATTAGGAAGAAGAAGGAGACATGACGGCATTGATTTCACGTTCAAACATTCCCGATAAATGCGCTAAATGAGATTCTTTTTTTAAAAATCGTGTTTTTGGTGCGTAATATTTATTTTGTTTTTCTGAAACATTTGGTGAAATAAATCTGCGCTGTAAAAAACGTTTGTGTTATTAGAATATGAATGGAAGACGGGGGTGTGAATTGGGATAACTGCCTTATTTGTATGCCGACCCAAATCCCATTGCTGGATATTACATTTCATAAAGGATGTGTTGAAAATTGACAAAATACTGAATGTTGCGCATTGTTTTGCACACCAAATTTTATTGTGTATTGACGTCGTGTTGTTATGCAGTCCTTATTGAGTGCTCCATGTTGATGGAACTCCATGTTGTTCTCTTAAAATTAAAACGTTGAACTAACCTTGATGGTTGCCATTTCTTGTTTCATTATCTTCCTTGTGAATTGGGATTAGCAACTTATATATTTTGAAGTGGATTAGCAACATAATATTTTCAACAGGATGCATACTAAAAACTTTGTTCTTAGTGGTTGTTTCAATCAAGCAGTATGATGTATAAAAGCAACTCATCAGGGATATCATGTAAATAATTGTTTTTATCATAAGAAATTAGATTACATTTTTACTTATGTGTAGTACTGTTATTTTTGTTTACTCCATAGCGTTCATCACTATTGCAACCATGTAGAATAAAGTCCAAACGATTTATCTTGTTTATTGCCCACGTTAAACTTGGTACATTTTCAGAAAACCCAGAAGATAAAGATATGGTTTTCACGAATGGCTCAAAATGTGATATTTAAAACGGATTTGCTTTTACAACAATAAATGGACAATGAATAGACTCTCCAGTGTCTAGCACTACAATCAATGTCTATGGACAATGATTAGACAGCTATTTGTCCTTATGTAGACTGTACCTACTGCTGACCATTATCATACCAATAATTAAATAAAGTGTAAACACATAATGTAGTTAAAAGCTATAAATATCAGTGGTGGTTATACCATAAGATTAAACGATACCATATCATAATCGCAGTGTTTGATTTACCATAAGAAAAAGCCAGCACATTGATTAGGATAAAAATTCAAATGAATGGCATACAACCAAAACATTGAATAATGATTAAAATATATATTTTTGTTGCAGTTATACTCCTAGATAACTGCACCACAATTATATTCATAAAATCAAATCGGCTGCATTTACAGCTAACTGAATGGCGGCTTTTCCTGTGTCCTAACATCTACTGAGTCCTAACTTCTCTGAAGTCCTAAATTTTCAATGGTCCTAACCCCACCTGGGTCCTAACTTCTCCTTGGTCCTAACTTCTACTTGGTCCTAACTTCTCCTGGATTCTTTCGTCTAGTGGCTCCACGCTGCTATTGCGTCTTATATTCTCCGCATTCCTAAATTTTTCTGTGTCCTAACTTCTCTTGGGGTCCTAACTTCTCTTGGGGTCTTAACTTCTCTTGGGGTCTTACCTTCTCTTGGGGTCTTAACTTCTCTTGGGGTCTTAACTTCTCTTGGGGTCTTAACTTCTCTTGGGGTCCTAACTTCTCTTGGGGTCCTAACTTCTCTTGGGGTCCTAACTTCTCTTGGGATCCTAATTTCTCTTGGGGTCCTAACTTCTCTTGGGGTCCTAACTTCTCTTGGGGTTCTAACTTCTCTTGGGGTCCTAACTTCTCTTGGGGTACTAACTTCTCTTGGGGTCTTAACTTCTCTTGGGGTCTTAACTTCTCTTGGGGTCCTAACTTCTCTTGGGGTCCTAACTTCTCTTGGGGTCCTAACTTCTCTTGGGGTCCTAACTTCTCTTGGGGTCCTAACTTCTCTTGGGGTCCTAACTTCTCTTGGGGTCCTAACTTTTATTTGGTCCTAGATTCCCCATGGTCCTCTCTGTTCCTGGGGCTTAAACTCTACTGGGTCCCAACAACTCTTGGGTTCTACTTTCTGAAACCAGACGAATTCTAATGCATACTGGTGTTGATATTTTTGTTTAGACCTATACTATCCAAGACGTCACATAGGACTATATAATTCCAGTTGTCACATAGGACTGTACTATTACATATGTCAAATGTGTGTGTGTGGGGGGGGGTTGGGGGATTACATTTGAATTTAATCGGGTAATAATAAAGACTAAATACACTGTAAAGAATTTAGCAAATACGATTTCAAACATCACATCATAGTGAGTAGTAATTGATAGTAAATTAAATTGAGCTTTCTGTCTTTTGCAACAAAATTGTAAGACATCCCCATATGAATTTTTTTAAAAATGAATCCAATGAATTCCACCACCGCCCCCTTTTCTACGCCACTGATCTAAAGTCACATCATCAAAAGACTGTAATATTGTGTGAAGTTCCGAACGTGTTATTTGTGTACAATTAAACTTTTTTTTCCTCAATGCGTTCATTTTTCTGATTAAGGCCCCTTTTAACACGTATGGCTAATTTGTGTATATCACACTTGAAATTTTGTGTTGGGAAATTAATTAAATGATCATCATCTAGTGTTACTTATGCAGCTAAGTTGAACATCAATTGGCGTTCATAGAGAAGTAATCTTGTTTAAAAAATGAAAAATTAGGGAATAAAGCAATATGTTCTCTTTCTGTTTTGGACAAAATAATAATTTTCAATCCATCAATTCCTGTGACTCCTACAACACAATTAAGTACTTTGGCCTGCCTCAGTACTTCCTACCAATAGGACCTAACTAGAGCTTTTCTTTTCCATGGTTGGATTCCCAGTTATTGTGAGATCTTCTTTCTACATCATCCGTCCATCAAAGCCTAGGTTAAATATTCAAACAGAGTGGATGATCATTTAATAAATGTCTAAGACTATTATTTTATTTAATTTTTTTTTCTCTGAGTTGATTAATTTTTTCCCCGTTTAACAAGGGATCAGGGTTTCTGTCAATCATCTCTCGGAATAGGGAGGGGGGGGAACCTCGGACCAAAATGTGTACAACAGTAAAATGATTATATATTATTTCAAAAATAAAACGAAAGAATAAATAGTCAATTTTATGAAATTTTTAAAATAATATTTTATGATGCCTTGAACAGATTAGAGTTAGTGGAACATATAAAATCTCGCTACGTTCGATATATTTGATGATACGTGTATTTAAAGCTAATCCTTTTAAAAGACTACTGTATTCGATTTTAAATATCGCACTAACAACTCCTGATTACAAACAAGAGTCCTACTTCCCTTTCTTTGCATCTATCGATATTTTTATTTATTTATTTTTTGCGACTTCACAAATTTAAAACTTTAATAACACTGTAGGAAATAATTAACATCAATATCAAGGTCTAAAATTCTAATAATAGGTCTTGTTAAGTACAGAACAAAACATAAGCAATCTATTTTTAAATTATGGTTCATTATTAAAGCATAGTTTTAAAGTAAGGAGGGGTGTTGAGTTGTTTATAAATTGTATTATGGGTCAAGCAATAAAAAAAAAATTAGCAAATGTATACATTTACTCGACTCCATGTATGCTGAGTAATATAAATTGGAAACTTAATATATATATATATATATATATATATATATATATATATATATATAACTAAATAAAAATTTAACGGACACACACAAAAAATACACATATCATTAATTATTTTATAAAAAGCGTGTGTGTTTTCTTTATATATTATATATATATATATATATATATATATATATATATATATATATAACTGAATAAGAATTTAACGGACACACACAAATAATGCACATTTCATTAATTATTGTATCAAAAGCGTTTGTGTTTTCTTTAAATATGTTACTTTTGTAAAAACGTTTGATGAATTACAGAGGTTTAAAATGCAATTAGCCTATATTTATGAATTTTTCAACTAATTTTGTCTTTTTAATATCAGAAAAATAAACGAACTCTCCCATCTATTTTGACTGATTTTAAAACAAAAAAAAAAATCTAGATGATAATCTAAAATTAACATTAAACATAGAAGATTTTTGTGAACAAGCATTTCGATTATCTTACTTATTCCATGTTTATACTTTTTTAGGAAAAATCATATTCCTAATTTGAAAATTTAAAATAAATTTCTGTGGAATTGTGAATAAAAGTTTGTAAAGCGTATCTATCTTGTAATTTGTAATTTTTCAGAAAAAAAGTTATACTAGTTAGAAATTCCATATAAAAATTTAAATCAATTGAATATTTGGAAATGTATACTTTAATCTGTAAATAACTCATGTCTTCTTTACATCACATTGGCGTTCTTGTACGATTTATAAGAATGACCAGTTTTGATAACCTATAAAAATATATAGACTTTCTAATTAACGTTTTTGCCTGTTAAAGACCCAAGTAAAACTTTTAAATTTTTGGAAAGTTTATTATTACCTCAGTAATTGATTGCTATAGGTCTGTATTTTATTTTATTTTAATGTCATGATTATGTCTCTTTTGATTAAATTTTTATGTACAGAGTGGTGAGCTCAGCCCTAGGCTGGGGTACTGCGCTATATAAGACGTCTTATTATTATTAATATTATTATAATTATATATCTTTTCATTACACTTAACATTTAACATGTTGCCTCTGCTTTTTTTATGGAAAACTTTTTTTAATGAAAGATCATTTATTACAATAGCCAGATATTTAAGCCCCCACTATATCGAAGGTCACTATCGTAAGGATTGCTGGGCTCACACAATGTTTCTTAGGTAAAATGACAAATTCATTTTTTTACAAACTAGAATCTATTCCGTTGCTCACCAAATGTTGAATATTGCAAAACTAAATTAAAGTTTTTGTTAAAATGCATTCTATTACTTTAAAATTGTTAAAAAATAATTTGGGGCTAATATTAAGTTTTAATAGGCGATATTAAGCTGTGGAGCAGCAATAGACTCAATGGAACAACTGGAATGAATTTAGGTTCTGACACGACTGTGTGGCGTTAAAGATGTCTTCGATCATTATTTTGGCTTCTTATGACCCTTCCCACATGAAAGTTTGAAATTTTCCCTTAAAATTGTCCTGAAAAGAAGACTGAATTAAATAATGCCCCAAAAATGTACGCCCGCATTTTAAATTTGTTCCACTGCCTTCAGCACCTTCAATTTCTGCACATGTTCCTTAACACTGATAAAAGTTACAGTATTGGGTTAAATATAATCTTGTGCCAAATGATTACCCTGGGGCACACCACAACTAAATTGAATTCAGTTTATTTATGGCACTGGCATCATTGTGCCTTCCAAGACACTTAAGAGTTATTTCCCCTGATCAAAATTTTTAATAGAAACATTGCATTCAATGATACTCTAAAATGCACATCTTAATTTTGAAATAATAATTAGTGTGTTTGCCTCTAGCTATCGCGTGTCCATGTATTTTTAGGGCTTCTTCTCTTTCTTTTTCAATTTGTATTTCTTGTTAAGGATTGTCTTCTGATTTTATCAGAAGGTTTTCAGAGAGTGAGCCTTATGCAACTCCATCTTTTCTTTATGATGTCTTGAGCGAAAGGCCCCTGGCATTTCTTATCTGGTAAGACTTTGTTGGTGATGTTACCACTTGATGTTCAGGATTTTTCTAGGTCAAGTGTTTTTTAAAAGTCTCTATATTCTGCGTAATGCTCGCTGCTGTTCTCCAAGTTTCGGCTCCAAACAGTAGGACTGTTTAGAAATTTGTGTTGAAAATTCTTACGTTAGTTTGAAGAGTAAGCTCCTTTGACTCCCATATTTTCTTTAATAGCACAAATGCTGATCTTGATGCCTAATCCTAGACCTTAAATCCACTTGAAATGCATTATTTAACCCAATGGTTCTAAATGAGAGAAATGCTTTTGATTGGCTGAATTTTCATTTATAATATTTGACTTGCTTTTATTTGATTGTTAGATTCATCGGTGCCCTCGATTTATACTCTTTACTGCAATGAAAAAGGATCGATAAATTTGGTGACGAGAGATACACTGCCTAGAGATGTAGCCCCTATTAGTGTCACCATTAGGGCAAGAAAAATGTTCCGCTCTCCTTTTCATGATATAAACTGTTCAGCTGTCAAAAATGCTGCAGCTCCATACAAAAAATTTGTGACAGCTGTATGAACAAACTTCTTCTTCTTCTTTTTCTTCTTCTATATCTTAAGGGCCCACGATCAATTTATCATTTTGGCTCCTATGCATGTAGATGGGATTTGCAATGTTTCTGTTACTGGTGGTGATGAGGAAATTATGCACTAGGGGTTTGAAGGCTTGAGGCAATAGACACAAATGTGTCTAGTGTTGTCGCTTACTGGTGGTGATGAGGAAATTATGCACTAGGGGTTTGAAGGCTTGAGGCAATAGACACAAATGTGTCTAGTGTTGTCGCCTCAACTGTTCCTTTTGAAAGATGGTTCCAGTCCCTGATTGTCTTGGGCAGCAATGAGCAGCTCCTATGCTGGCTTCTTTCTGGGATGAGCCTGAATTGCTTGTCATGGCCTCGTCACTGTCTATGGGGGAGAGGGACGAGTTTCTGTTTAATACTGGAACAGTGGACCAGCCCATTATTTATCTTGTACATCATGAAGAGCCTGGATTGTCGTCGTCGTTTCTCCAATGGTGACCAGCCTAGTGTTTCTAGCATGCTGCCAACACTAGAGGTATTCCTGTAGCGGTTTAGGACAAAACGTGCTGCTCGTCGCTGGACCGCCTCCAACCTGTCAATGCTCTTCTGGGTAAATGGGTCCCAGACTGAAGATGCATAATCTAAAATCGGACGGATAAACTAATCCTTCTCCTTTCCACGCCGCTGTAAGGGGCGTAGCTAGAGTGTTTGGTATCATAGATAATGATGAATGTTATCCCCCCACCCCCGCAAAAAAAATTCCACAATGAAACTTATTATTTGAAGCTTTGTATACCATCAAAGCCCATGTAGGTGAACACGCTTTTCTGGCAACCCGTGAATTAAGTCCAATCTACCACCCCTTAGGCACTTCTCTGGCCACTGGCTAATGGCAAATGGCACTGTCCCCCCCCCACCTACAATAAGATAAAATGTACCCCCGTGGGAAAATGTCTGAAAGAAACACTGCAAGATAGAATTAAATGATCATAAATAAGAGACGTTTCATGAAGGAGAAGAGTTGTTTTTTGAATACACTTGCAAGTAATATAGTCTTTGAAAAAAAGAAATTAGAATACTCATAGACTTATTTATTTTCTCCCGTTTTCTCACAATTCTGGTAAGGAATAATTAACCTTAGGACGACTTTACGAATGAAGTCACTATCGATTACGCAATAGTTCTCTTGGTTAACAGCAAAGAGACAGTTTGAAACTTGGCTCATGACTCTTTGAAAAGATACAACATTGATTTGGGAAATAGTCGGTGAAAAGATTTCAGAATATTAATAAGACCCAAAAATCCAATCAGATTGGTTATGCTTAAAACTTAAGCTAAAACGCTAAGTACAAATATAATTCTTTTAGACCAATGCTATCGTAAGCACCAAGAAAATTGTTTTTATTTAAATTATTTTTTTTCCCTTAAGATAAATCGCACCTATTAAACAAGTAAATGAGACAAAAAATGGTGCGCACCAAGCATCACTAAAAGTGGGAAGAAAATGAAATGTCCTAAAGTAGAGATTTTGTTATAATTTTTTTTATTAATTTAAAAATCATAAAGTCTAATTATAACTATAATATATAAAATTCATTTATTTGTTCATATAAATGTTTTGGGTATTAAACTTATGATACAAAATGCCGGTAACTGATATATCTGATAACACATATATCAAAATATCCCTAAATCTCTTATATACATATATATACTAGCAGAATACCCGCGCTTCGCAGTGGAGAGCCTTTTTTAAGAAAAAAAGGTAAGAAATTATCAATTATCCGCATATTCCTGAGACTATACAATGCATTCTCTTGCGAAGATAAATCATGTAGGGTCTTTCCATGAAAATCCCGTTCCCGGTAAGACCCCAACTCTAATGAGTCCTCAATCCCATTCTGAACCCGATCCCGGCGCAATTTATTTAGGCATTTTTATATAGCGCTTATCATAAAGCTCTAAGCGCTTTACAATTATTAAAACATGTAAACTAAGTAAATACAAATGAGACACTAGGATAGTAACTACTATTCTATAGAAACAATGAAAATGGCTATAAAAAGAGGACACTTTGACACTTCAGGATTAAACCGAAACAGAAAATTAGGTAGGGCAAGGAGGGTGCATCACAGGTCATAGGCGGACCTAAACAGATGAGTTTTAAGGGACTTTTTGAAAATGGACGAGGTTTCACTATGACGTATATGGAAGGGGAGCTGGTTCCAGAACGTGGGCCCATGGAAGCAGAAGGAGCGTTCACCGATGGTCTTAGTTTTAGTTCTTGGGATTGAGAGGGTTCTACTGTCAATGGAAGAACGTAGTTGTCTTGTGGGGATGTAAGGAAGCAACAGTTCAGAGAGATAGACAGGAAAGTGAGGGTCAGTGAACGAGTTGAAGCAAAGATTGGAAGACTTGTATTTGATGCGAGAGGATATTGGAAGCCAGTGGAGTTGCCGCATGTGTGGTTGAATGTGGTCATGTTTCTTTAATTTAAAAATGAGTCTGCATGCTGAGTTCTGTGCCTTCTGAAGTTTTTCTATGTGGTGTTGAGGAATGCCTGAGAGAAGAATGTTACAGTAGTCAAATTTTGAAAGAATGAGTGAAGAGACGAGAGTTTTTGTGGCATCAAAGGAGAGGAGGTGTCTAATGGTGCTGATTTTTCTAATTTCGTTATATGCTGATCTGCATATATTCGTGACATGTTTCTCCATGGAGAGGGTGTCCGTAAGCGTGACTCCAAGGTTTCTGGCAGAGGGAGAGAGTGTGATGTCAGAGTTGCCAATAGATATAGAAGAAGGAGCGAATGGAGGGAGAGGTTTGTTTTGAGAGTGGATGAGAAGGATTTCCGTTTTATCATCATTTAGCTTCAGTTTGTTGCAAGTCATCCAACGCTTTACATCGTCCACGCACTCCTGTATGCGAAGGATTGTGGCATCAAGTTGATCAGGAAAGCAAGAGTCACTGATTTGAGTGTCATCAGCAAAGGATTGACTGGAAACTGAGTGGTGGCTAATGAGAGATGATAGAGGTTTAGTGTAGAGGATGAAAAGGACCGGCCCAAGGACCGATCCTTGAGGAACTCCAATAGACAGGGCTGAAGGTTTGGAAGAGCGGTTGGAAATAGAGACTTTTTGAGTTCTGTCAGAAAGATATGATTGAAACCAGTTTAAAGCTGAGCCAGTAAGTCCGAAAGAAAGATGAAGGCGGTCAAGAAGAATCTGGTGGTCAATGGTATCAAATGCAGCAGAGAGATCTAACAGAGTGAGAATAGAGAGTTTGCCATCGTCCATCGCGCGCAGGAGGTCACTCATGACTCGGACCAGTGCTGTTTCTGTGCTATGACCAAGTCGGTAGGCGGACTGAGAGGAAGGATAGAGATTGCGAGAATGAAGATAGCCAGAGAGCTGAGAGAGTATGAGTTTTTCTATGATTTTTGAGAGAAAGGAGAGGTTGCTGACGGGACGGTAATTCTTGAGTGTGTTTGGATCAAGTGAGGGTTTCTTTAGGAGGGGCAGGACAATCGACCGTTTAAAAATGGGAGGGAATATGCCAGAGAGAATCGAAGAATTTATGATGGAGGTGAGTGCCAGGAGGAGGACGTCAAGGCATTCTACAAGCAGTGGGACGGGGATAGGATCGAGGGCACAAGACTTGGGAGCAGACCTGATGATGACTCGCCTCACCTCATCCTCAGTCACAGGCAGAAAACTATCAAATGATTCTGTCTGACTAACGTCC
>CAXITT010000052.1:1220616-1247571 GCA_964033795.1 Lymnaea stagnalis | reverse complement strand
TGAGAAAAAAAAAAACAAGAAAAAAAAAAAAAAAAAAGAAAAGAAAAAGAAAAAAACATCGAGGAGAAGTGACATTCAGTTTGGTGCGCTGGAACCGAATTCATTTTTCTTTTTACATGAGATATGTAATAAAAAAAATAGAAAAATATTCGTACCTGAATAGAAGGATCTTGAACAAACTTAGTACACATCCACTTGATTATTCATATTCAATTACCGAAAGGTGCTGAACTCCAAATAAAATTCCTCATTTGGCTGGGGGCCCCCATTTCATTAAAATGACTACAACATACATGAATTTAGAAGGCTCAGAAAACGCTATAGGTTCTTTGTGAATCGATGGATCTAGGCTAAGCTTGGTAGCAATACCCTTCATTGTCCTTATTGTAATATCGGTAGATTTCAAACTAATAAAAGAATTTTCCAGAACGATTGATCATTTTAAAAAGTAATATTTAGGGCTTTTCTAAGGTGGCTGCTTTTAAATTTTAACTTTATTTTTTCGGACTTATTTTTATAGGGCTCCCATATTAAAAAAATACCTAAACCATTACACTTCTGAAATGGGCCCCCGTCGTGCCCCTCTATCAACGTAAATTTACTATAGTTATAGTAGTGCATAGATTTGTATAATTTTCGTATTTAAAAAAAAAATTACTCGCAAAAGTCATTTTTACAAGTTTCAATGACGATTTTAAATGTTAATCTAGAATATTCTAGAAGTTTTTATATAGATCTACGGGGATATATAATGGGATCTAATGTGATTGTAAAGTTAACAAGATCCCACAGTAAATTGATACCATTGTTAATTTAATCCCGTCTAGCAACCGGATCAAACCAGGATCGGGATCCTATCGGGATACTGGATCCCTTTAGAGAAGATGATCCCACCGGGAAAAAGGGATCCTAATCAGTATCGAAATCCCACCGGTATCGAGATAATGATGCCACCGGCATTGGAAACCCACCTGTGTCGGTATACCCCAACGATCGGAATATCGACGGGTTAGGGATTCTATCAGGTTACGGATACTATCGGGAAATTCGATACTAACAAGATCGCGATTCAACCGCGGTCAGTATCTAATGGAGATCGTGGACTCACCGTTATCGTGATTCCCGCGTGAACTTGGATCGGAATACCAATGAGATAAGGCAATCAAAGTAATCGGCATACAGCGGGGATCGGAATCCACCTGAATCTTGATCCAAACGGGCTCGTGATCTAAACGAATTTAGGATCCCATCTGGATCACAATTCAAACTTAGTCGAGATCCTTCAGGGTACCGGGATAACATCGAAAAACGGGATCCCATCACGTAATAGGATCAGATTGGGATATCTCTGAATCGGGTTCCCCTTTGGGAACGAATGATTTTGAAGAGTTATTATAAATGTTTTTTTATAGGAAACAAAGAAAAAACAATTACAATAGGTGTCTTCTTGTCGTTGTTCAAATTAAAAAAAACTTCTTTCATGAATCACATTTTACACACGTCAATTTGTTAATACATTAATCACTTTCATACATCTGGTATGCTTACATCATTGTCTTAAAACAATATTTTTATATTTACTTCACCGCCATTATTCCGAAACCATCTCATCACCTTCTCTTCCATTGCTTGAACAGATGATGTTCTCACTTTCAAGGTAATTGTCGATCGTTTCAATAACACTTTCATCGTTACACTGTTGCTTGTAGGCCGCCACACAATTTTTAAATACCGCTGCCTGTCTGTAGTCACAAATTTATATAACAAGACTTCACGTGATCTTTTCATTTCCTTATGTTGAGAGATCTGAAACTTACATAACTAAATTAACTTAATTTAAACGTTTACGATAGAGGAAGACCTGGCTACTCCATGGGAATATGATAGCAGCAAGATACTATACTATAATTGTCAGCTTTACTGACAATGATCATATTTACACCACAAACAATGATATTAAGTTTTTAACAACTTTTAATTGATTCTGCATTGTAAGATTTCAGTGTAACATTCTTTAACTGGTTGACTGACCAGCTAAAAATGCAAAAAATGTTTTCCTCATAATTTTGTGTCATTAAAATAGATCAGCACAAAGTCAAATGTCTTTATAAAATTATATATATAATTTTTGGGGGTAGGGTAGAAAATCTTTAAATAATTAAATAGGGTGGGGCACAATAAAAGTTTATCCGTTTTAATTAGGGTGTGGGAAAAAGGGGGGAGGGGAAGTGCGTAAAAAAATTGTTGACTTAATTAATGGATGACCCCATGGATAAACATATTGTGAATAGATCGTTTGCTAGGGAAACACGGCCCATGCCCAAGAAATTGGTTGTTGCTGATGATTTGGTGTTCAACGAAATCCTTGCCAACACGAAGATTTGAACCCTGGATATTTACCCCCTCCAAATATCTAGACATTCTGCAATTCGCTTTGTGTGAAAAAGACATCGCTTCCTTGATAGGACACGTAAATAAATAACTGTGGTTATACCTTACGCCTTATACTATTGTAGTGACTGTCCTGCTATGGGTTTATCTTACATAGACAACATGCCTGGGCGATGATGTATCAAAACCCCAATACCTTGATGTTGGCCCTCACATCTCACACTGGTTCTGAATGTTTGACGGTGTACGTGCTATGAGTTAGAGCAAGCCGCGTGATTTAGTTTTTATCTGGGCATTATTAATATAATTTCACTTTAAATTGCTATGTGCATGACATTTGCATGTTTGTGTTATTTTGTCATAAGCTTTCATTACTTAGTTATTCAACATAATAATTGTTAGCTGTGTAATTCAACGTCAGTTAGGACATTGTTAACCCGTGCTATTTGTGTCTTTTCGGGTATTGCCAATTTTTTCGGCTATAGTCCTCCAGACCTGATTTTATTGAGTGTATATTTTAAAACTGTCCTCTGTACTATCACCACCAAACGGCAACAAATGAAAGATCATAAGTATAAAGATACGTTATTCAACAAACACATTACGTGATAACATAATATGACACCAAACCTTGGCACTACTCTATTTCCATTCCCCATATTCACTGGCGTGTGTGTCTGTAAATACTGGTCTTAAATCTGGCAAGTTCCTTAAACTATTGCAATAGAAACGACCAGTTGGTCTTGTTTTATTTATTCATTTTATTTTTAAATATTTTTTTTTTGTTTTTTTAAAGATTCATCGTATTCTTACAGGTAACATTGCCAAAACGATCAATTTGAATAGTGTTATAAAAGTGAATAATGTGATAAATGTGAATGGTGTGATCGATGTTAATGGTTTTACATCATTCAACAAGAACTTGTGTCATAATAGATTTTTATTTATGTATATATTTATATTTTTTATCTTTTTAAAAATCTTTTTGGGGAAATTTTTATCAAAATTTGAAGAACACGTAACTCAGTGTGTCGTCATAATTGACAGACAAATTTGGAGCCCTGACAATAGATAGTTTCGTGGCATGATTATTTAAATTATTATTGTTATCATGTATTCCCTCTAATGTCTTGTTAATAGCTTACCATGGTTTATTTCCCTTTCCTTACCTGTCTATTTTCGCGCTCTCTCAGGTCATTGACAGTTCTAAGTAATGTGTTTTATCTCTCAGTTCATTGACAGTTCTTTGCAATCCGTTTCATCTATCATTATCATTTACAGATCTCTGTAGTGTGTTTTATGTCTCAGATAATTGACAGTTCTCTTTAATGTGTTTTATCTCTCCGATCATTGACAGCTCTAAGTAATGTGTTTTCTCTCTCAGATTATACACAATTCTCTGTAATGTGTTTTCTCTCTCAGATTATACACAGTTCTCTGTAATGTGTTTTCTCTCTCAGATTATACACAGTTCTCTGTAATGTGTTTTCTCTCTCAGATTATACACAGTTCTCTGTAATGTGTTTTCTCTCTCAGATTATACACATTTCTCTGTAATGTGTTTTCTCTCTCAGATTATACACAGTTCTCTGTAATGTGTTTTCTCTCTCAGATTATACACAGTTCTCTGTAATGTGTTTTCAGAGAGTCAAATAAGTGTCAAGAGACATTACAGTTTTCTCTCTCAGTTTATTCACAGTTCTCTGTAATGTGTTTTCTCTCTCAGTTTATTCACAGTTCTCTGTAATGTGTTTTCTCTCTCAGATTATACACAGTTCTCTGTAATGTGTTTTCTCTCTCAGTTTATTCACAGTTCTCTGTAATGTGTTTTCTCTCTCTGTTTATTCACAGTTCTGTGTAATGTGTTTTCTCTCTCAGTTTATTCACAGTTCTCTGTAATGTGTTTTCTCTCTCAGTTTATTCACAGTTCTCTGTAACGTGTTTTCTCTCTCAGTTTATTCACAGTTCTCTGTAATGTGTTTTCTCTCTCTGTTTATTCACAGTTCTTTGTAATGTGTTTTCTCTCTCTGTTTATTCACAGTTCTCTGTAACGTGTTTTCTCTCTCAGATTATTCACAGTTCTCTGTAATGTGTTTTCTCTCTCAGTTTATTCACAGTTCTCTGTAACGTGTTTTCTCTCTCAGTTTATTCACAGTTCTCTGTAACGTGTTTTCTCTCTCAGTTTATTCACAGTTCTCTGTAATGTGTTTTCTCTCTCAGTTTATTCACAGTTCTCTGTAACGTGTTTTCTCTCTCAGTTTATTCACAGTTCTCTGTAACGTGTTTTCTCTCTCAGTTTATTCACAGTTCTCTGTAATGTGTTTTCTCTCTCAGTTTATTCACAGTTCTCTGTAATGTGTTTTCTCTCTCAGTTTATTCACAGTTCTCTGTAATGTGTTTTCTCTCTCAGTTTATTCACAGTTCTCTGTAATGTGTTTTCTCTCTCAGTTTATTCACAGTTCTCTGTAATGTGTTTTCTCTCTCAGTTTATTCACAGTTCTCTGTAATGTGTTTTCTCTCTCAGTTTATTCACAGTTCTCTGTAATGTGTTTTCTCTCTCAGTTTATTCACAGTTCTCTGTAATGTGTTTTCTCTCTCAGTTTATTCACAGTTCTCTGTAATGTGTTTTCTCTCTCAGTTTATTCACAGTTCTCTGTAATGTGTTTTCTCTCTCAGTTTATTCACAGTTCTCTGTAATGTGTTTTCTCTCTCAGTTTATTCACAGTTCTCTGTAATGTGTTTTCTCTCTCAGTTTATTCACAGTTCTCTGTAATGTGTTTTCTCTCTCAGTTTATTCACAGTTCTCTGTAATGTGTTTTCTCTCTCAGTTTATTCACAGTTCTCTGTAATGTGTTTTCTCTCTCAGTTTATTCACAGTTCTCTGTAATGTGTTTTCTCTCTCAGTTTATTCACAGTTCTCTGTAATGTGTTTTCTCTCTCAGTTTATTCACAGTTCTCTGTAATGTGTTTTCTCTCTCAGTTTATTCACAGTTCTCTGTAATGTGTTTTCTCTCTCAGTTTATTCACAGTTCTCTGTAATGTGTTTTCTCTCTCAGTTTATTCACAGTTCTCTGTAATGTGTTTTCTCTCTCAGTTTATTCACAGTTCTCTGTAATGTGTTTTCTCTCTCAGTTTATTCACAGTTCTCTGTAATGTGTTTTCTCTCTCAGTTTATTCACAGTTCTCTGTAATGTGTTTTCTCTCTCAGTTTATTCACAGTTCTCTGTAATGTGTTTTCTCTCTCAGTTTATTCACAGTTCTCTGTAATGTGTTTTCTCTCTCAGTTTATTCACAGTTCTCTGTAATGTGTTTTCTCTCTCAGTTTATTCACAGTTCTCTGTAATGTGTTTTCTCTCTCAGATTATTCACAGTTCTCTGTAATGTGTTTTCTCTCTCAGATTATACACAGTTCTCTGTAATGTGTTTTCTCTCTCAGATTATACACAGTTCTCTGTAATGTGTTTTCTCTCTCAGTTTATTCACAGTTCTCTGTAATGTGTTTTCTCTCTCAGATTATACACAGTTCTCTGTAATGTGTTGTCTCTCTCAGATTATACACAGTTCTCTGTAATGTGTTTTCTCTCTCAGTTATTCACAGTTCTCTGTAATGTGTTGTCTCTCTCAGATTATACACAGTTCTCTGTAATGTGTTTTCTCTCTCAGATTATACACAGTTCTCTGTAATGTGTTTTCTCTCTCAGATTATACACAGTTCTCTGTAATGTGTTTTCTCTCTCAGATTATACACAGTTCTCTGTAATGTGTTTTCTCTCTCAGATTATACACAGTTCTCTGTGATGTGTTTTCTCTCTCAGATTATACACAGTTCTCTGTAATGTGTTTTCTCTCTCAGATTATACACAGTTCTCTGTAATGTGTTTTCTATTGGAATTCACACAGCATAAAAATACATATTTTAAACGGTTACATTAATTCACTTATGTTCGTGGCGAGTGCCAGGCTGGGTGGCTGAAAAAATTTCCAAAGTCTAATTGACCAACTTACCATCAACACATTGAGCTGAATCCTGGCGCTGAGACTCGTTGCTGTTGACGACACTTTACTTCAAAATTTCAGCACCAGCCACCAACCCCAACATCTTAAAAATAAGTTTTCCCTGTTTTGCTTCAAGTGGAACGTGAAGGAGAATTCCCGATAACTGCGCTAAATGAGATTTTCTAAAAATAACTTAGCTCAAGCGCGTTTGGTGCGTAATAATTTCGTTGTTTTCTTGGAATAGTTGATTCAGTAAATCTGCGGTGTAACCTGCCGGTGGGTCATTAAAATATGAATACAGTTCAAGGATATGAACAAACAAATTTTAAAAAAAGATATACTTCAAAGACTTACTCGATTTTTTTAACTTGTGTGCATGGATTCACAATTGTCCCATTCTAATATTATAATAGTTAATTGTCCATGCTGTATGTTAATATAGTTTTAATTCAATACAAATTATTAAAATTTTTTTACTCTAGGTTAAAAACTAATATACAATAAAATTTGACTTCTGATTTAGTTTGTACAAAGTGGCCAATCTATTAGTTTTAACAATTCATTAAAAAAAAAAACACACACAAAATACATTGCTTTTTATAATGCTTATTGGCAAATTTCGATCACATTTTGAAGGAAATCTAAGTAACTCAACACAAAGATAAGATGTTTTAAGATTTATTTTTCGTTATCCACGTAGAAAGCGTAATCGTGAGTCACCAGAGGAAGAAAACAAGTAGCTAATCAGTATGGGGTATAGTGAAGAAGGAACTTATTATTTTCGGAGAGACAAGAGCGTAATAGGTTGGTGCAAATCATTTCCGCTTTCATGTCATTTGCGGTTGTCCTGCTTTGGCCAAGTGAACATGGATCAGCTGATGGCAACATTACGAGGAGGATTGGTTTACAGGGCAACACGGAGAGTTTTGTGATGTGGGGCCTTTTTACGCCCTTGAGAACTCCGAGAACCTTCAGAACGCCCTGAAAGTGATCAGAAAATGATAATTTGTAATTTTAGCGATCCAAGACAGTGTAAATAGTTTACCTATAGGTTTAGTAACCTATCATAAAGATTGCCAACGGGAAGTCTCCAGATGGTCATCTTTTAGACTTTTCAAAGACGTTCTTGTATTTAAAAAAAATTCTCTTTAATATCTAACTTTGCTGTCATTCGTGGCTGGCTGGAAAAAGTCTTCGGACGGTTAATCGACCCACTTCCCGTCAACCTATTGAGCAGAAACTTAGCACTCAGACTCGATGCCAATAACAACAAACTCTAACAATTGTTCAGCCCCCACCTCTTAACCCAAACCCACAAAACTCGTTTTTTTTTTCTTTGTTTTTCGATAGAAAGAGGGTTGGCATTTGATAGCATTGATCTCACGTTATGAAATTCCCGATAACGAAGCTAAATGAGATTTTTGCTTTTTTTAAAAAGTGCAATTTTTTTTTCTTCTGAAATAGTTGGTGAAATAAATTTGCAGCGTAAAAGTGGGTGGGTTTTTACAACAGTAATATATTTGAAGGGGCGTGAATTAGGATTCTTGAAAAGTGACTGATTTTTTTGCATTTTTGGGGTCAACTTTTCAGCCCCACCTCCAATACCATTGCTGGATATTACATTTTATAAAGTCTTTATTTTTAAAGTCTCTGTTTCTTTAGGGTTGATTCATTCAAGCATTAAATGGATAGAGACAACAAAAATTACGTAATGAGCGATTCATATAAATATATATAAATTAATGAGTTTTTATTTTTTTTTCATAAGTAATTAAATCAAATTTTTACTTAATTTCTTTTACTGGAACTTTTTGATTCCTTAGCGTTCATCTCTATAGTAACTATGTAGAATACGGTCAAAATGATCTATTGACCCGGAGATCCGTCTGGCCCTATCCATGACAAATAAACTCCGAATGAAAAATCACACGGTCGCCGTGTTCTTTGATCTAAAGCAGGCGTATGGCCCAGTATGGCCCAGTATGGCCCAGTATGGCCCAGTATGGCCCAGTATGACCCAGTATGGCCCAGTATGGCACATGGGGCGTTATGTACATGTTCCAGAAAGCTCGAGATTTGCGGTGACATGTCCAGGTTGATGGAGGAGTTCCTGAGAAACAGAGCCATCTGGTTTGGCACTAGCCTATCTGATCAGCTTGTCCAAGAGGACGGACACCCGCAGGGGTCAGCCCTCAGCTGCATACTTGGCCTCGTGTATGTGTACGCCATGCAAGGGAAATTCGAGTTTGAGAACGCTGTGTTTGCCAACGATCTAGTAATTTAGAGCTCTGGTAAGGATGTCAAACGTGAAGTTGTATCAAAAGCTCCAACTTCACAGCCATATACACGAACTTTGCGCTAAGACTTCACAGAAATGGGGCCTTGTGAAAACGCTTGCCAGCACCATCAGGAGCGCGGACGCAAGACTTCTGAGGGGGTCTTTACCTCAGTAGCGTGAGAGGGGCTATGGACTACAGCCTCACAGCCCAGAGCTTTGTAAGTCGTACTACTCCAGAGGGAATAGACTGCATACAAAGACGAATTCTCAAGTTTGTATGTGGTGCGATCACCACAACGTACACGGCGCCAGTGGGTATTTTGGTAGAATTAGAACAACTAGAAATCAGACACGAAAATGTTGTCCTAACGACGGTATAGCGATATCGACAAAGGGACAGACAGGCCCTGCTTTCAGTTACAGGATAAATGGGTAAAAATCATCCAGATTAGAGACACCTTCCTTTATGGACACTGTCCACAGTCTTGAGGGAGACTTGGTATTACCCAAAAGCAATGAAAAAGTAAGGGTGGTCCTGGTACTGGGACCTCGCGAAAGCCGTACCCTACCTGAAATACATCTTGCCTTGATGAGCACCAACGCCACAAATCCCAGCCCTCCAGCAGAACTAGTAAAATTTATTGCAAATAACGATTAACGCCGACCCTGACTGTCTGGTGAAGATCTTCACAGACGGCTCATGCTTCGCTGAGGAAGAACGTGGTGCCAACCGTGCTCTCATTCAGTATCCCAAAGAGATAGCCCTACCGGAGAAGCTATCCGGACCCAGTGGGAAAAGCAGAACTATGCGGAGATCCAGCCAATAATGGTTTCCCTAAAGAGAGTCCACCAAAGTCTAGCGAAGGGGAACAACTTTCCACACATCGCGGTTTTTGCCCCTCTGACTCTATGCTCTCGAGCATGTTAGGAGGGGCTTGACTGAGGCAACACTGGTGAATGCCGCTCTGGAGACAGTAGGTAACATCCATGCCAAATGCTGCCAAGTTATCCTTCAGTTTATCACTGGGCACATTGAGGTAACGCAACACGAAAGGGCGGACTAACTGGCCAAAGAAGGCGCAGCCACGCCGCATCCCGATAAACCTATGACTCAGCTGAAAGTCACAGCTTGGCTGAAAAATCACTCTCGTGAAGAGTTGTTAAGCGATTAGGCCTCAAGAGAAACTGGATGACAGCTCTATCGGAAGATACCGCGGCCATGCAAGGGTAACCTTTGGCGGAAAGTAAAGCGAGGCGAGCATCACCCAGATGAGGACAGGACATTGCGCGATCTTTCTATGACAAGTGCTCATAAAAGTCTGTACTTTCTGAGTAAAGCTCGTTGCTGTTCTCTAATTTTTGGCTTCACATAATCGGAGTGTTTGACATTTTTGTTGAAAATTCTAACAGTGGCTTCTGAAGAGTCAGCTCTTTTGACTCCCACGCTTGCCACTGCCTGGGGGGGGGGGGGTGCAGAGGGGTGACAGGTTTGGCTACTGATGAGGTGTCTGGGTACCATTCCCCCCCCCCCCGGATGTCCGCAGGGGAAAGCTACCCCCCCTTTTGGCTCCCAAGCTTGGCCCTGGCTGGGGGGGGGGGGGTGCAGAGTGGTGACAGGTTTGGCTACTGATGAGGTGTCTGGGTACCATTCCCCCCCCCCACGGATGTCCGCAGGGGAAAGCTATCCCCCCGCTTTCGCATGTGACTGCGGGACAGTCGTGCGCAAGGCAAACAGGTGACTGGTCGTTACCGAACGTGCGTGGGGTTATCCCGACCAAGCCCTGGAGGTACTTCAGCTGAATGTCTATGGAATCAGGCATCAGTCTCACGAAATGGCCAAGCTACTCAGCGAACATAATGAAGACGTAGCACCATTCCATGATACCTAGCTCCATGGTAAAACCGTTTCATAATACAGGCTTTTTGCTTTACCACTGCAGATGCGGTAGATGCCGTGGGGTTACCATAGCGGTTAGAAACGACCTCGTGGTGGAGCCCATTTAGGTTAATATCTACTCAAATACGGATACCATTTAACAGCACAAATGCTGACGTCAGCTGTTCTAATGCCAGGCTTGACATCCATCTCGAATCCACCATTTCAGTCAATGGTTCTACCAGAGAGATATGCTCTTGTTTGGCTGAGTTTGGAATTATGATCTTCGGGTTGCTTTTATTTGATTGCAAGATTTATATCATATCCCAATGAAACTGGTCGATAATTTTGGTGATAAGAGATACACTGCCAAGAGGTGTAGCTACTATTAGTGCCACCTTCGGGGTCGACTACTTTCAACGCTCTCGCTTTCACCATAAAAACTTCGCTGTTGTCCAAAAATACCGCGTTTCCATATAAAGGAAAGTGACACAGGGGTGAACATCCTCATCCTCCTACTTTCTACGCTCCTGGAAGGGGCGTAGCTAGAGATTTTGGCCTTATGTGACATGATTCACTTTATGCACCCCACAATTTTCAACTGGGAAGCTACTTACTTTTAACCATTATAAACCAACAAAGCCCATTCAGTTACCCCCGCCAGTCTGGCACCCCGGGACTTATCTCCCATCCACCAACCCATAGCCAATCCTCTGGCCACTGCCATCTGGCACTGCCCCCCACTTCCGAAAAATTACATTTTCGCTCCCCCCCCCCCTTCGTGTGGATAATGTCTGAAAGAAACACTGCCAACGATAATTAAAGGATCATAAAAATAGTGACTTTTAGTGAAGAAGAAATGAGGTTTGTTGAATACATATGCAAGTAATATAGTTTTTGAAAAATTTATCTTCGAATACTCATAGACTTACGTGTGTTTCCTCCCATTTGCTCACAATCACTCCAAGGATTAATCAGCCTTAGCAAGAATCGAGGAAGGAATTCGCTATAGGGGACGCACGAGTTCTCCGTATAAACAGTAGTGAGACAGGTTGCACCTGAGAGCATACCTCTTTGAAAAAAAACAAACATACGATATATTAAAACATTTTTTTGGTGGGCTGGACGGTGAAAAGATCTAAGCATATTAATAAGACACAAACACGATGCGTCAGTAAATCATATTGGTTATTCTTAAACCTTAAGCTAAAACGCCATGTACAAAACTAAAACTTGTAATTAAATTAAATGTCTTCACTTAAGATAAATAGCAACTATTAAACAAGTGGAAGGGGAAAAAAAATGTTGCGCACCGACCATAAACTAAAGTGAGAAGAAAATGAAGTGTCCGGAAGTAGAGATTTTATCAAAGATGTTGTATTAGTTTAACTGAAATAATTGTATTAGTCTTAAAATTCCTCCGAAAAATGACCCGACTGAATGCCTCTAAGACGGTGATTTCACACGGATCTTACCTCTTCGCGGTGTTGGAGATTAGTAGGGAAAGCTCTCCCGAGGCCAAAAGATCCAAGTAAAATGCATGACTTCCAACGCAACGGAAGTGGCGCGCTAACATAATTAAGTGTCGCCGATAATGGATATGAGGCTTGGGTGAAAAAAAAACCCTTGCTGGGGACTAAAAACATGCGGCTTTGAGAAAGCCGCTCCTAGGTGACCGTTACGTCCCGACATAGTCCCGTCCAAACTACTCACTGAAGGGTGGGGTGAGGTAACGCAACACCATCCCCCGGAGAGGAAGCCAAGCTGTTTCGACCCAAAGTCCGTACAACTCCCTGGGGCAGTGGGAGAAAGTCATGCTCGAGACTCCTCCCGGAGAGGAAGTAAAGCTGTGCCAAACCTCAGACCGTACAGTTCCCTGGACGGTGGGCACCGTACCCTGGAGAGGAAGCCAAGCTGTTCAACCCAACGTCACATCCGAATGACTCACTGGGCAAGGGGGGGAGGGGGAGACAACATAAAGTCTCCTCCTCAATGAGTGTAAGCTACCTGCCAAAATCCCTACTCAAGACCGTGTTGCATGGCCGGAGTCCTTAGGGACCACTGAGCCATGTTTCATGGCCAGGTGTCCTAAGAGATAGAATCTCGACCCATAAGAGTAATAAGCTTTATCAGTTTTAAATTTCATGTATTTTTTTTATATCAATGTTTTCTGTTTTAAACTTAGCATACACTATACCGGTACCTGTTATATCCGATAACGCATATATCAAAATATCCCAAAATATCAAAAATAAAAAAATCTGAAAATCCGTTCCTTTTTTTTTTTTCAATGTCAGTTTAAAAAAAAAAAAATAAATTGATTCATCCATGAAATAGTTATCAAAGATTTAAAGCAAAAAAATGTCAAATCATTTGTGCGCATTGAGCGTCTTTGATGAAAAAAAAAAAAAAACGAAGAAAAATGGAGGAAACGTTGGGTGACGAGGGTTAGATTTCAATCTATTTTTAACTATGCTAACGTGGGTAATATATATTTATATTGAATTATTTATCTCTTTATGAAGTTTATGTCTGGTTATTATTTTTACATCTTTTGATAAATTATTCATTGATTCTTTCATATTTATTTTTTTTAAATGTTGTAAGTACAGGTTACAACAAGGGGGACATGTGTCAGAAGCAAGGGTGTTTCTGTTAACAAAAGGACAATCATATCAACGGGCCTTAAAAAGATAGTAGTAATCCTCGTTATGATATTTTTTCTTAAAATTATCACATCGCTATAATAAAAGGAAAACTTTCTTTGTGGGTTTGTTTGTGTTTACAAAAAATTCTTTTCCATGGATTGATGGATCTTGACGAAACTTTGCACATATATCCATCATTGTATGAAAAAAACACTTGGGGGAGAAGTATGAACTTTTTATAACATTCCGTTTGGGGCTGGGGGCCCCGAATTCCTTTTTCTTCTTACTTGAGCTATGTAAATAAACTTAGCAAAAAAAAATATTCCTACATGAAAAGATGGATCTTGGCAAAATTTAGTACACATACACTGGATTATCCATATTCCAATACCGAAGGGTTCTTAAATCCTGATAAACAATCCCATTAGGCAAGGGGACCCATTTCATTTTCCTAATTTACGCTTTGTAAATATCAATAGGCTTAGAAAACACTATAGGTTCTATGTGAATTGATGGATCTAGGTCTAGCTTGGTAACAATATCCTTCCTCATCTTATTTAATATTGGTTTAATGACTTTATTAAATCTTACTCATTTTTATTGGTCTCCAATATCAAGCAACATAAAATCCTTACACATTAGATTTGGCCCATTTTCGGTACACCTTTTTAACGCAAATGTACTTTAGTTATAGTACTTTATTTTTTGTATAATTTTTCGTATTAAAAAAAATAATTACGTAGAAAAAATATTTTTACACGTTTCGAGGAAAAATATTAAATTTAATCAAGAATATGTAAGAAGGTTCTATAGTTCTACAAGGACATATAATTGGATCTAATGTAATTGTAATGTTAACGAAATCCAACAGTGAATTGAACTGACCGGTAACTGAATCCCATTCGGTACGGGATCAAACCGGGATCGGGATACTTCCGGGAAACGGGATCCTATCAGAGAAGAGGTTTCCACCTCGAAACAGGATCCTAACAGGATCTGGATCCTAACGGGATCAGGATGCTATGGGTAAACTTGATCCTACCGAGATCGGGAACGCAAAGCTATCGGATTCCTACAGGTATCGAATCCTACTGGATCGAGAAAATATAAAAATCAAAATACTGACGGGAGAGGGATCCACTGGGATCCGGATTCAATCAAGAAGCTCGATCCTAGTGAGATTGGGATCCACTGGGATGGGGATACTACCGGGATCGGAATACCTACAGGATTTGGATCCAACCCTGAACGGGATTTTATCGGCAAACACGATTATGCCGGGATCGGCAACCCACCAGGATCGGGATTGCGACGGGATAGAGGTCCCACCGGATTCTGGATCCTTAATAGACGCTCGATCAAACCGAGATAGGGATTACTCGGCGATCAGGAACCACCACCACTGGGATCCCACTGGGATCGAGATACCAACGTATCGAGATTCCGCCGGGATCGGGATCTCACTTAGATCGGAATGCCGACGGGATAAGGACACAAATGTGATCGGCATTCAATGGAGATTGGGATCGAAACGGGGTCGAGATCCTTCAGCGTACCGGATACCATCGGAAAACGGGATCCCATCGGATAACGAAATCAGATTGGGATCTTTCTGGATCGGGTTCCCGTAGGGTAACGAACAATTTTTAAAAAGTTAATATAAATGTCTTGTTGTAGGAGACAAAGAATATATTTTTTATTTAAATCTAAGGGTGTTTTTTTTTTTTTTTTTTTTTTTTTTTTTTTTTTTTTAATTTTTTTCTTATTTTTTTTTTTTATTAAAAGGTTTTAACGTTTTTTTTTTTTTTTTTTTTTTTTTTTTTTTTTTTTTTTTTTTTTTTTTTTTTTTTTTTTTTTTTTTTTTGTTTTTTTTTAAATTGTTGCTTAATTTTAGTGTTAATTAAAAGGCTTTAACGATTTTTGTTTTATTCTGAATAAAATATTGGGCAACATCGGGTATATTGGCTAGTATATGTCTATAAATTGGAAAAGAAATCTGTTTACGTGCAAAACTCTTCTTCGACAATCTGCTTATCGCTAGCATCGTGACAGCTGTTAATTTTAGAATCGATCACCAATCGCTTGGTAGCGTTAGTGAAACAGTCAGACTCATCGAAAACAGTGATCACTGTGGATGGCATCGGAGATGAATATAGAAATAAATATGTTATATAAATATATCATACAGGTTTGAGGAATCTGACTTGGGTTTAGATCTATGCCATAACAACTCGACTAATTGGGATTAAAAATAAATAAATAAAGTTACTAGGAAATGATTTTCGTACAAAAGAGGATGTAAAGATATAAAGATGTTGATAATTCTTGTAAATTCTTCTATTATAAAATAATACACATTTGTATTTTTTTATAATTTTTTTTTTCGTCAGTGGAGGGTCGACCATGACCACTTTAATAATCAGAGTTTTTGCTGGTTCTGTCTGTGGGCGCACAGATGACTAACGAGGCCGATCGTGCCACGAAATTCTCTTGTGCAGTAGGTGCAGGGGAATGATGGCGCATCGCCGGGAGCAGAGCCAGACCGGAACTTCCTGGCATGTCACTTGCGCTCTGCAGCCGCTGTTCTGTCAACTTTATGTTGCATCGAGCTCCTGTGCAAAGGGGAACACCATGAAATTGGATCCTTTGCCTATTCCTCCCACGAGTCTCGGTTTAAGTTGAACGCTTTCAGTTAGGTTTTTATGTTGTCTTTAAAGCGTTTGTTTCTGTCCACCAGCAGACCGCTTTCCTTGTTCAAGCTCACTATAGAAAATTCTTTTTAGGAAGGGGGTCATCTGACATTCTCACAACATGTCCCGCCCAGCGAAGCTGGGACTTCATCAAGCTTGTGACGATGCTGAAGAGACCTGCCCGTGTGAGCACCTCGGTGTCTGGGACCCTGTCCTGGCATTTAATGTTGAGGATTTTTCCGAGTCTTCTTGTATGAAGGTGGCTCAGCTTCCTCGATACACCGTCCACGTTTCACAGGCATAGAGAAGCGTAGGGTGAACAGCCGCCTGATAACTTTCAGTTTGTATATACATGTAACTTATCTAACTTCCCTCATCATATTTATAATCACCTTTTCTCTAATGCGTATCTTTTGTGTTTTTTTTATACATTATTTCAGTCAGATATCACTTCTTTATTTATCATTTCTTTATGCATTTTTCTTCACTCTGTACTACTTTATACATCCCTTCCTTAATGAATCACTTCTTTCATATATAACTTCTTTTAAACATTACTTCTTTCAGGCAATGACTTCTTTTATACATAACGCGTATAACGACTTTAGCTAGTTAAATAATACATATATTACTTTGAAATATGCACGTTCCTTATGGCCCCTCATACATCACATTTCACAAGCACCAATTTGTTTATTTATCATTTTTTATTACTTTCTTTATATATTACTTGGATATACATTACTCCTTTATGCAGCTGTGTGGTGGTCGCGGCAAATACAGTTTAAATAAGACACAATGGCCTGCAGGTCTGATAACTACAGCTTCTTTATGACTAAGGCCCAATCCCTTTCACTGACAGTCACATAAGCTGTTTTCTCACCCAATTTCTAGGATGGATACTCTCAGCCTAGACACAGCCGACCACTCTTACACAGCCGACCACTCTTACACAGCCGACCACTCTTACACAGCCGACCACTCTTACACAGCTCAGAAATAACACACACCGGGTTTGTATTCCACCTCCCTGATAACGTCACGATCAATGTACACGTCAAGAGCTGTTTTCCCAGTCCCCCGTGGGACAGGTTTCCCGTCCGTAGGACAGGTTCCCCGTGGGACAGTTTCCCAATCCATCGGACAGGTTCCCCGTGGGACAGGAATGCCCAGCTAAGTGACAGCAAACATAGAAAATAAAAAGCCCATATGTGGCACCCCACAAATAGAGGTTTGTACCCAGTCACATACAACAAATGATACATAAATAAAAATAAGTGGCACTTTACCAAATTGATACTCTACTTCTATGTGCATCACTTTTTAAAATAAATTATATCCAAATAAATCGCTTCATTATACCCTCTTCTATCATATATTATCACTTTCATGCATCAGGTATCGTTACAACATTGAAATCAAACATTATCCTCATATTTCCTTCATTTGCCATTTTCCCAACATCTTCTTATTACCGTCATTTCCGTTACTTGAACATAGGATTTCTTCACTTCCAATGAGGTAGACGGCAGTTTCCGTGATACTTTCATTGTTACATTGTTCCTTGTTGTCAACCAAACAATTTTTTATTTCCCCAAACTCTCTGTAGACATAATATTTATATAACAATACTTCAGGTGCTCTTTACATTTCCTTATGTTTAAGAGATCTCAAATTGACGTAACTAAATCAAAATCTATCACAACGAGCCCGAAGATTATTTTTTTTAAACTGAATTTAAAGGTTTTGTTGTAACGAAATATCCCTTTAACTCACCGACAGAATTGATCGTGATTAATCCACTCGAATTTGGAAAATCTTTCATTATATTCAAGAGTGCAATTCTTTAATTTGTCGCAACTGTTTGGCTTTGTAAAGAACTCTGGTCACAAAACAGAGATGATATGCTTTCGTTAAAAATAAAATTGAGGATTATTTATCAACATCTATCTATCTATCTATCTATCTATCTATCTATCTATCTATCTATCTATCTATCTATCTATCTATCTATCTATCTATGATAGATAGATAGATAGATAGATAGATAGATAGATAGATAGATAGATAGTATCTATCTATCTATCTATCTATCTATCTATCTATCTATCTATCTATCTATCTATCTATCTATCTAATTACATATCTATTAATCATGCATCTATTTACCTATCTATTTATATATCTATCTATTTATATATATTAATACCTAATTATTTATCAATCTTTTTATCATTTTTAACATCCATCTTTCTATTTTTTTATCAAAATATCTACCATTTTTCAATGTATCTTCCTAAACTAAAGTTTGAATAAACTACCTATTTATCTATGTAAATATCTATCTATCTATTACAAGAATAAAATAAGTCGGAAGACAATTATCAATAAAATATCTCAGTTAGGAAAGCTGCCGTGAGATGATTATTAAGAAAATAAAAAATGAACAAATACGATTATAAATACTATTGCTAAATATTTTAACATAACTTTATTTATATGTTTACAAAAATCATTATCATTTCATTTAATGTATACATTTAACTGTGCCTAATTTGTTGGTTAATTAGACACAATTTTTGTACTAAAAACATAATGTCATACAAGCTTCCACAGTTTAGACAACATACAAGATGGAACTTTACAGCTAATATCTTTAAAAGTACAACATAATTACAAATTACATTAATGTTGTTTAAGTTGTGCAATAAATATGAGTGCGTGTGTTTGTGTTGTTTGTGCATGTGTTTGTGTGTGGGTGAGTGTTGTCCCTAAATTGTTTACTTTTAGTTATCTAATAAATAGTTATTCTACGTATATTTTCAGATGTTCGCAAGTTTTACTTTCAGTTGAATTAAAAGCTTCATCACCTGAGAGGATGGCAATAGTAAAGCATTGTGGAATCTGACACGACAGAAATATAATTTTAATGTGTTGTCTAAAAAGATAGCGATAGAAGTAGTTTCTGAGGGAATAACTATAGAAATGCAATGTGGAATCTTAGACGACAGCAATAGTAATGAAATGTGTTATCTTAGAGGATAGCGGAAACCGGATTCGTCAATTTATTACAACTCTTTGAATTATGTGTTTTTCACATAATGTCTTCCGAGCGTACTATACGCATACATATATATATATATATATATTTGTGTCGGCTCAGGCACAACATGACACATCTTGTCAAGATGTAGCGTTACTGAAAACCTTTACCACTCGTTTAAGCATCTCTTAACATTCAGCCCTTAATCTTTAAACCCAACTCACAATAACATAATATACTCGCATACAACATTTCAATGTTTTATATAACATGTGTGTGCTTAGAAAAAAAAGGAACACATCTGTTCAATATAAGATTTAGATTTCTGCAAAATTTGGCTTCATGCATTAAATACCCCATCAAGTTTAACACTGAAAGCATTGTCTCATTACCTTAAAGATCTGTTTCAGTTAACACTGAAAACTTTATCTCAATGATTGAAATGTCTCTTTAAGTAATACACTAAAAACATATTATCCCAGGTTTCACTTAGATCTATATTATTTATTTGTCACATAGGCATATTTTATTTTATTTGTAACGTTGCTAACATTAAGCTGATATTAAGGTAACACACCACCTCAAAAGGAAAATGTCCATGAAATTCCTCTCTATGATGACTATTTCAGACTATTTCATATTTTTTCCTTTTTACTTTATTCAAATGTTAAACATTTTAATTTTCTTTTTTGTGAGGGGGGGGGGGGGGTAGTATATTTCTAATTTNAACGTATTTTGCAAATGCTTAGCGGATAAGAGTTATAACATCAAATCCTATTGATAGTAAAATTATTGAGCTTTCTGTCTTTTGCAGCAAAATTGTCACCCATTACTCCCATAAAGAAAAACAAATTTGAAGCAAGTTACCGTACTCCCTCCGCTGCCCCCTTTTCTACGCCACGTTATCAGTTGACTTTAATACAGTGTGAAAGTCTGATCTATTTATTTTGTATTTATTTTTTTTTTTTCCCTCACGTGATCATCGTTCTAATTAACGTCCGATTTAACACTGGTAGTTAACTTGTCTATAAAAGACTTGAATTTTTTTTTTATCCCAAATGCTACGGCTCAAAAGCTAAAATATATAAATAATTCACAAATCCTTACTCTCTCAGGTATACATATTGAATTTGCTTAACCACTGCGAAAAACCTAGGTGTCTCCTTTGACCGATTACTTACTATGCTTTAACATGCTTTGCAATGCGTTTTATCTAGAGCAGCGGAGAAAAGTCATTCCAGACGTTTCTTAACGTTAGATGCATCAAAAAGGCTGATTTCTGGATTCGTGCTATCACGCATGTACTACTGCAATGCTCTTATGGTAGGTCTTCTAGCTACACTCCAGGATACATTTCAAAAGTAAAACATAAAGCGGCTCGCATTGTTCTTCGAAAACGCAAATTCGATCATGCAAAAAAACATTTCTGAGAGAGTTGCATTGGCTGCCGGTCCGAGCATGTATTGAGTTAAAAATATACCTTCCTGTTATCGCTGCTTGCATGACCTGGCACCGTCCTAACTAAAGCGCTACTGACGCCTTAGGTACACACTAGACAACTTTACTCATCTGATTGGGGCAAATTCTCGATACCACGTGTTCGCCTTGAGCCTTACAATTGGCGTATTTTCGCATTTGCTGGTTCAACAATTTGGAACACCCTCCCAGATGGTCTAAGAAAGAGCCAGACACTAGAGTCTTATAAAAATGATTTACGACTTTTGAAAACACCAGCTGGGCTGATCTTGTCTATCTAGCTATTATCTTGTAGATGTATATTTGCTTGTGTTGTTTATGGTTGCAAGGTATGAAAGACTAGAATGTGTATTCTCGTATGAAGTTTTTGTAATGTTGCATTTTGTAATTCAATATGGTATGTACCGCGCTTCAAGCCTTTGGGGATGAAGCGTGATCTTCAAATCTTCTTTTATTATTACTATTAATATAATCTTGTTCCAAATGGTAATCATGAGGCACTCCACAACAAAAATGAATTCAGTTTATGAAGGGCACTTGCACTATTATGCCTTCACTGACAATGAAAAAGTATTCCTCTGATCAAAATGTTAAATAGAAACTTTGCATTTAATTCTACTGTAAAATTCACTATTTGTTTTTAAAATAATACAAAAAACTCAGGAAAGAAGTTTCCCCAGACCCCTCCACGTCTTAAGATTCAAATTATTTTCTTACGTATTTCTTTTACCCCATTTGTTGAATCGGGCAAGTACAAGAATGTTCTATTGGCCTCGATCCTGTGCTTGGCTTTCATGATGCTTCCGTGTATATTCCATAGTGAGAATGTTCGACTCTACTTATCGTGTTTCCGTGTAAATCTAAAGACTTCTCTTTTTATTTTTCCAAGTGGATTTCATGCCAAGTAAGTTGGGTCATGATTCATTTTATGCCTCCCACTCTTTTCAACTGTGAAACTAAATATTTTTAACCATTATATACCATCAAATCCCTTTTAGGAACCTCCGTTATTTTGTGCCTTATTTGGCTTATGTAATATCAAACACACCTTAGCCACGCCTCTGGCCATAGAGAACTGGCATCTGCACTGTCCCCCTGCCCAAATATCTTGAATATCCACCGGAAAATGTCTAAAATAAACACAGCTAGAGAAAATAAAACGATCATAAATAAGTGGCTTTTCATGAAGGAGGAAAGTTGTTCGTAGAAGAGAAATGAAAGAAATATAGTTTTTGAAAACGTAATCTTTGACTACTCATTTACTTACGTGGTTTTTCTTTGATTTTCTCACATTTTTTATATGGAAAAAGTGTCCGTTGAATGAATTGGCGAAGGAAGTTGCTTTTGGTGAGGCAAAAGTTCTCGGTGAGTACAGCCATGGAACAGGTAAAACGTTGGTTACTCTCTCTATGAAAAGATATAATCTATATTAAAATATTTTTTTGGGAGTTGGACGGTGAAAAGCTCTAAATATATTAATAAGACACAAACACGTTGTTTTAGTAAATCAGATGGTTATTCTTAAAACTTAAGTTAAAACGCCAAGTACAAATATAAGACATTTAGACTAATGCCATCGTAGGCAACAACAAAATTACATTAAAAAAAATTACACTTTTTTTACTTAAGATTAATCGCACCCATTAAACAATACATTTCAACTATTAGTGCTCACCAAGCATCACTAAAAAGGGAGAAGAAAATAAAATGCCCGGAAATGAAGATTTAAAAAAAAAAATCATTAAATCTAAAATTTTGTAAAGTCTTATTAGGGTTAAAATATATTTTAAAAATTCATTACTTTTTATGTGACTATTTATGTTCTAAATTTATCATCAAATGTATCGTTTCCTGTTATATCTGGTAACCCATAAATTTTAAAAAATACATATTTTTTTTATTCTTCCTTTTTTAAAAAAAGTCTGTTACTTTTCTTTTTTTTTATATCATTTTAGAAAAAAAATTATTTTGATTCACTAATAACATAGTAGGTATATGTTTGTTAGTTTTTTTTTTTTTTTTTTTTTTTTTTTTTTTTTTTTTTTTTTTTTTTTTTTTTTTTTTTTTTTTTTTTTTTTTTTTTTTTTTTTTATTTTATCGTTTTATTTTTTTAATTTTTACATAATTTCGGCCTTTAATAAAGATTAAAAGCGAATAAAAGTTAAATTATTTTTTTTGTTTTTAGTTTTTTTAATTTAAAAAAAAAAATAAAAAAACCCAATAAAATGGGAAGAAATGTGAATGTTGTTGATTTAAATATACAGATAACTACGCAAAAGTTGTAGATTTAGTGAATAGAGATTTATTTTTTGTTATTTAAACGTCTCATTGTTTCAATTTTCACATAAATTCGGCCGTTAACAAAGATTAAAAGCGAAGAGAAGTCAAATCATTTTTTTTGCGTTTAGTGTCTTTAATTTAAAAAAAAAAATAAAAAAACCCAATAAAATGGGAAGAAATGTGAATGTTGTTGATTTAAATATACAGATAACTACGCAAAAGTTGTAGATTTAGTGAATAGAGATTTATATAATTGTGGAATTATTTATTCTTTTCGAAGTTTATGCCTTGGTTATTATCTGTACGCTACATTTTAATCAAGTTGTCATTTAAAAAAGAAATTAAAAAAAAAAAAAATCTTAGGTACAGGTTCTAACACATGAAAACAAAGGACAGGTGTAAGAATCAAGGTATGAGCTGTTACAACAAAGACAGGTGTCAGAATCAAGGTATGAGCTGTTACAAAAAAAGACAAAAACTTCACTTTGTCTAAAAAACAATTGCAGTAATCACTATCAAAATTTTTTTAAATTAAAATTATCACAAAATATTTAGAAAGAGAATATGTGTCTGTTGGTGTTTTTTCAGAACGGATTTTACATGTATTGATGGATATTGACAAAACTTGGCACATATATCCTATATTATCCGAAAAGAACTTGTGTGTGTATAAGAACCTTTTTATAACATTTCGTTTGGGGCCAGGGGCCCCAAAACAGTTTTTTTATCTTCAAATATCAGCCATATAAATAAAATAAGCAAATGTACTCTTACACTAAATATTAAATTGAATTTAGAATATCCTAGAAATTTCCTTTATAGTTCTATTTGGGATATATAATTGCATCTAATGTAATTTTAAAATTAACCAGATCCAATGGTAATTTTTAACCCGAAAATAACGCAATCCCATGCGGTATTTGCATAAAACCAGGATCGGGATACAATCGGGATGCTCAATCCTAACGGGATCAGGACACCACTGGGATTAGGATAACACTGGGATTGGGATAAAACTGGGATTGGGATAACACTGGGATTGGGATACTACTAGGATCGGTACACCATCGTAATCGGAATATGTACCTGAACCAGTTCCAATGGGGAACTGGATAATATCTGTAAAACCGATTCTTTCGTGATTGGCATCCCACCAGGATCTGACTCCCACCGGGATCTGGATCCTATCGAGAATGTTGATCATACTGTGTTTAAGAAAATTCTAGAATCAGGGTTTCGTACAGATGGATCAGTATTTAACCTTAGGAGGCTTCAAGCTAAAACCAAGGTAAACCATACCACGATCAACGAGCTTCTGTTTGCAGACGATTGTGCCCTCAATGCTCCATCAGAAGCCGTTATGCAACACAGCGTTGATATCTTCTCAGAGGCGTGCAATAACTTTGGCCTCACAATCAACACAAGGAAGATTGAGGTGATGTATCAGTCAGCTCCCAGTAAGCCCTTCGTTGAACCCAACATCATCATCAGGGGACAGCGTCTCAACCCGGTGGAAAAATTTACTTACTTGGGCAGCACCGTCTCTAGATCTGTCATCATGGTTGATGAAATGAATGTCAGACTCGCAAAAGCTAGTGCCCTATTTGTCAGGCTCCGCAGCACGGTTTGGGACAGGAGGGGTATCAGACGAGAAACAAAGCTCAAGGTCTATAGCGCAACAGTCCTCCCGACACTGCTCTATGGATGTGAAACGTTGACAGTCTACCAGCGTCACGCTAAGAAAGTGAATCATTTTCACACTACCTGCCTCAGGAAACTCCTCGACATCAGGTGGCAAGACAAAGTCCCCGAAACGGAGGTCATCGCTAGAGCGAACCTACCTAGTATCTTCACCACTCTGATGCAGTCTCAGCTCCGTTGGATTGGACACGTAGCCCGTATGGCAGACCATCAGCTCCCAAAACAATTATTCTTCGGAGAACTCACGATAGACAAGCGCTCCCAAGGAGGCCAAAAAAAAAAGGCGTTAAAAAGACTCACTTAAAGTTGCACTAAAGGCCTTCAACATAAACCGTACTCAAAGGGTACAGACAGACCAGGACAGAGCCAGGTGGAGAGCTGCTGTCAAGGAGGGGGCTAAATCCCATGAAGCTAATAGAATAACCACAGCTGAGACACACAGGCTTGTCCGAAAGAGCAACATTAGGTCATCGTCTTAAGCAACTCTTCCATGCTCACGGTGTCATAGATTATTCCGAGCAGGGATCGGTCTAACAAGCCAACTACGAGCTCACCGCAATCACCCCCCCCCCGCCCCTAACCGGATGATTAGATGGTCCTAGTCAACTTCGACGGACGAATAACAAGAATCGCGGTACCATTGCCTTTTGGATCCAACCGGGATACAAATAAGAGCGTGATCAGAATACGAACGGTATCGAGATGAGAGCGGAATCAGGATCCTATCGGAAACTCGTTCTTTACAAAATCGGGATACAACAGGGATCAGCATCCAATTGGGACCGTAAAGTCACCGGTATAAGTATCCTGCATGCATTGGGATTCCACAGGGATGGGAATACCGACGTGATAGGAGTACCAATGGAATCGGCACCCTAACGTGATCGGGAAGTGATCAGAATCAGGATTCCATCAAGAACGGATTCTAAACGGCTCGATGACCTTCAGAGTCACGGGATACCATCCAAAAACGGTATCCTATCTAATAACAGAATCACATTTGAATATCTGTGAATGATACTCCTCTTGGGAAACAAACGATTTTAAAAAGTTAATATAAATTTGGTTTTATAAAACAAATTTGTCTTTTTAAAATTTAGGTAGGTTTTTTTTTGGTGTTATTTCATAATTTTAAATTTTAATTAAAAAACTGTAGAAGTTGTGGTTTTTCCGAAATCATATATACATAAATTAAAATGAAATCTGCTTACGAGCAATAATCGTATGGTTTTTTTTCCCAACTAGCGTTAGATATTAATTTTTTACAGTTGAAAAGCATGTTTTCAATCTCCAACTTTTTGGTAGTTTTAGTGAAACACTTGGACTGTTCAAAAGCATGGACAACTGTGGATGACATCGGAATAGGATATATATATATATATTTATATATGTATATAAAGTCATTATAAAATGATGTAAAAATTATAAAAATGATGCTTATACATGTAACAACTTAAAATATAAACGTTTACATTTGTAAATACATGTAACTTCTCTAACTTCGTACATCACATTTATAATTGTCACTTCTCTTGTAACTTTCTTATTTTATAACATCGCTTCTGCAATATATCATTTCCTTAATTATCATTTATTTTTGCTTTTATTTTGTTGACACTTCACTACTTTAAACACCTCATCTTTAATGGATCATTTCTTTTATACATCGCTTTTTTTAAAAGATCACTAGCTTCATTCGTGACATCGTTCCTACATAACACATAAAGCGACGTAAGTTAAATGAAATCTAAAAATATTACATTTCTATACACACGTAACGTTCCAAATTTAATATGTAACATTTTCCACGAGACTTTAAGCTTTGGTGTATACATTATATCTATATAATTAAATTCTTTATAACCACTTCAATCATCCATAATCACTTTCATACACCACATATCATTACATAATTGCCTTCTAAGATTATTCTCGTATTTAATTCATCGCCCTTTTTCTGAAACCTTCTTATTACCTTTAATTCCTTTCTTGGAACATAAGATATTCACACTTTCCAGGTAATTTTCTTTTTTTTCCCTAATTTTTTGGTCATTACATTGTTTCTTACGGGCATTCACACATTTCTTAAAGTCTTTTGCCTCCCTGTAGACACAAATTTAAATGACAAGAATTCAGGTTATCTTTAACTTTCCTTATATTTAGAGATTAACTGACAAAATCAATGTAAAATCTATCTGAATAAACCAAGATATAATATAATTTAAATTTTAATTGAAAGGTTTCTGTGTAGGGCAACATCACTTATACTCACAGACAGAATTGTTTGTGAAAACCACTGAAGATAAATCGCCATGAATGGGAATGAAGAATGCATTTCTCTAAATCGGCGCAAGGGTTTAATATTCCCCAGATGCCCGAACCTGGTAAAAAAACCCACAGATGTTGTGTTTACGTTATAAAATAATTTTAAAAATATTTATCTCTCATAATCTATCTATCTATCTATCTATCTATCTATCTATCTATCTATCTATCTATCTATCTATCTATCTATCTATCTATCTATCTATCTATCTATCTATCTATCTATCTATCTATCTATCTATCTATCTATC
>CAXITT010000052.1:1202509-1213328 GCA_964033795.1 Lymnaea stagnalis | reverse complement strand
GACTAGTGTGTTCATTATGAATAAAGTGATCAATGTGACAAATGTGAAAATTTGAATAATGTGATCGATGGGAATGGTGTGATCAAGGTGAATAAGGTGATAAATGTGAATAATTTGATCATTGTAATTGACGTGATCAATGTGAATAATTTGATCATTGAAATTGATGTAATCGATGTGAATGGTGTGATCAATATGAATCGTGTGATCAATGTGAATAATTTGAACATTGTAATTGACGTGATCAATGTGAATGGTGTGATCAATGTGAAAAATTCGATTATCGTAATTGACGTGATCAATATCAATGTGAATGGTGTCATCAATGTGAATAGTATCATAATCGTGAATAACGTGATCAATGTGAATAATTTGATCATTGTCATTGACGTGATCAATTTGAATGGTGTGATCAATGTGAATAATTCGATTATTGTAATTGACGTGATCAATGTGAATGGTGTGATCAATGTGAATAATTCGATTATTGTAATTGACGTGATCAATGTGAATGGTGTGATCAGTGTGAATGGTGTGATCAATGTGAATAATTCGATTTTTTTAATTGACGTGATCAATGTGAATGGTGTGATCAATGTGAATAATTCGATCATTTTAATTGACGTTACCAATGTGAATTTTGTGATCAATGTGAATAGTATCATAAATGTAAATATCGTGATCAATGTTAATATTTGGATCAATGTAATTGATGTGTGTGACGAAATGGAGCCGACATAAAAATTTCCATTTACTGACACCGACCTAATTAGAAGCCCACCCCTCCTTTTCAAGGTCAGGGCAAGTTATTTCCCTTGATCACTGTCCACCTCACACGGAGTGAATGAATTGTTGCAAATTATAACCAAGGAAAACGTCAAGGACTGAACTTAGTCTAGACGATGTCTCATTTTGAGGTGAGCGATTAGTTTTACGTCACGCAATAAATTATTGAGAGCATTGGAATTGGATAACACGTGGTAGTTAACGTCCAATAAGCAAGTAGAATAGGATGCGTATAAAAGCCGTTGCATAACTCAAATCGATCTGTTCTGGTGATTGACTCTCAAGGACAGTAGTGTCCTTAGAGCACCCCAACAGCCGGCTTTATTTCTAAACCTACTGAGTGAACAATCATTTCGATTTCATTTCTTTATTTGCATATTTGTATCACCATGTGTGCTAAATGTGCGTTAGTTTAGCTTTCTTTTAAAAGTAACTTTTATAGATGGGATGTTTACGCATTGCTTTCGCCAATGTTTGCCATGCTCTGTCTGGTAAATTTGTATTCTTCCTTCTTTTTCTTCTCTAAGAAAATCAGTATTAAAACAAAAAAGCACACAAAAAAAAAGAAAAAGAAAAAAACGTTGAGAAGTGTCGATTCAGATCTATTTATAACTATGGTTAATGAACGTTTCGTAACATTCAGTTCTGTGCGCTGGCACCGAATTCATTTTTCTTTTTTACTGAGATATGTAATAAAAAATTAGAAAAACACTCCTACCTGAATAGATGGGTCTTGAACATACTTAGTACACATACACTTGGTTATTCATATTCAATTACCGAAAGGTGCTTAACTCCAAAAAAATTCCTCATTGGGCTGGGGGCCCCATTTCATTTAAATTACTACAACATATATCAATTTTGAGGGCTCAGAAAACGCTATAGGTTCTTTGAGAATTGATGGATCTAGGCTAAGCTTGGTAGCAATACCCTTCATTGTCCTTATTATAATATCGTTAGATTTCAAACAAGTAAAATAATTTTCCAGAATAAATTGATCATTTTAAATTGATCATTTCCTTGTAGTCGGAAAGGAATCAGACTTTGTAACTGAATTCACTTTCCTGAAGTCAGTGCAAAACCTAAAACTTGTGTCATGCTTTTGGAGTAAAATACATGTGGAAATCCAGTTACTAGACCTTGGTTCAAAGATATCGTTTTCATACATGCATTTTATTTCAGACCGTATTTTTAAAATGTTTTCCGGATTGATCCTGTAAATATGTTGCTTGACCGGACTGTTGTTGTGTTCGTCCGTCGAAGTCGACAAGGTACATCGAATCATCCAGTTAGGGGCGGTCGGGGGGGGGGGTGGGATTACGGTGAGCTCTTAGGTGGCTTGTTAGACCGATCCGTGATTGGAATAATCTATGACACCGTGGGCATGGAATAGTTGCTTCAGACGATGACCTAATGTTGCTCTTTCGAACAAGCCTGCGTGTCTCAGCTGTGGTTATTCTCTTAGCTTCATGGGATTTAGCCCCCTTCTTGACAGCAGCTCGCCATCTGGCTCTGTCCTGGGCTGTCTGCACCCATTGAGTAGGGTTTATGCTGAAGACCTTTAGTGCCACTTTCAGTGAGTCTTTGTAACGCTTTCTTTGGCATCCATGGGAGCTCTTTCCTATCGTGACTTCTCCAAAGAATATTTGTTTCCGGAGCCGGTGGTCTGCCATACGGGCTACGTGTCCCATCCAACGAAGCTGAGACTGCATCAGAGTTGTGAAGATACTAGGTAGGTTCGCTCTAGCGAGGACCTCTGATTCGGGGACTTTGTCTTGCCACCTGATGTCGAGGAGTTTCCTGAGGCAGGTAGTGTGAAAATGATTCAGTTTTTTTGCGTGGCGCTGGTAGACAGTCCACGTTTAACATCCATAGTGCAGTGTCGGGAGGACTGCTGCGCTATAGACCTTGAGCTTTGTTTCTCGACTGATACCTCTCCTGTCCCAAACAGTGCTGCGGAGCCTGCTAAATAGGGCACTAGCTTTTGCGAGTCTGCCATTCATTTCATCATCCATGACGACAGATCTAGAGAGGGTGCTGCCCAAGTAAGTAAATTTATCCACCGGGTTGAGACGCTGTCATCTGATGATGATGTTGGGTTCAACGTAGGGCTTACTGGGAGCTGGCTGATACATCACCTCAGTCTTCCTTGTGTTGATTGTGAGGACAAAGTAATTGCAGGCCTCTGAGAAGATATCAACGATGTGTTGCATGACGGCTTCTGATGGATCATTAAGGGCACAATCGTCTGCAAACAGAAGCTCGTTGATCGTGGTAGGTTTCACCTTGGTTTGACCAGAATTACATTGACAATGTCAACATCATGTACAGGAATGTTGGTTTTATTATTTACAACAGGGAAAAGTGAAACAAATTCTGTAAATACTGACTTAACAACATCCTTCTCTGACAATGAAACATTTACTACTTTCTTATCTAAGTTGACCAGTATTTCTAAAATTTTAATTTTGCAATTTACCAACTTTTCTGAGACACTATCAAATGTTTCAGTAACATTTTTCTTTAGGTAATGAGGTTATAGTTGAGATTGTGTTAACATTAATTTTCGAGGATTGACAATGATCATTTCATTTTCTTTCAAATATATTCTTTTAACATATAAAGGTGAAATAATTGTTTCTTTCTTTTATGATCTGGTGTTAAAACAATTTAATTTAAATCATTAAGTTTGGACTTAACTACATGAGGATAAAAATATCTAGCTTTTAATGCTTGCCTTTGTTTCAATTTAAAGCACTTTGTCCCTTGAAGCAAACTGTCTGAATTTTGACATTTTGTCGTATCAAACTTTTATTTCGGATTGAGAATCTTTTTAATATTTTTCAACATTTAAGAGGGCCACGAACCGTATGGCTAAACACCAGTTCGAAGGGACTGAATCCAAGTAATTTTTGAACTGGTTCTTTTGCGACGAACAGTAGCATGTTGATTCCTTCATCCCAGTCTTTCTCTTGTTCTATGCAGTACGTCCTCATTATGTTCTTCAATGACTAATTGATTCGCTCAAGTGCTCCCTGTGACTCAGGATGATATGCACTCGACAAGCAGTGTTCTATACGAAAATGATTCATCACTTGTTTGAATAGTCCAGCCTTGAAGTTAATACCTTGGTAAGACTGTACAGACTTCGGAAGACCAACAAATGTAAAAAACTTCGTAAAAGCTTTGACGATGTTAGGAGTCTTGATCTTGCAAAAAGAAATAGTTTCCGGGAACCTTGTTGACGCACACATGACTGTCAGCAAGTATTGGTGACCTAATTTTGTCTTTGGCAGATGCCCAACGCAATCTATAATCAATTGACTGAAATGTTCTTCAAACGCTGGAAATGGTGGAAGAGGAGCAGCAGGTATCTTTTGAGTTGGTTTCCTTACCACCTGTTAAGTATGACATAATCTGCAGTAAAAAACTACAACTTTCTTGATTTTGGACCAAAATAAATGTGACATGATTTTGTGATATGTCTTATTTACTCCCAAATGGCCTGAAAGTGGTGAATCATGGGCTAAGTTCAAGAATTTGTTCCGGAAAAGTGTAGGAACTACTATATGATAAACTATCCTCCATTGGTTGTCAGCTTTTGCGTCTGGGGGTCTCCATTTTCTCATAAGTATTTCATTTTGTATGTAATAACCTACAGGAAATTGTTCAGCTTTTTATTTATTTATTTAGACATTTTTATATAGCGCTTACCTTAAAGCTCTAAGCACTTTACAATTATTAAAAACATGTAAACTAAGTAAAATAAAAATCAGACACTAGAATAGTAACTACTATACTAAAGAAACAATTAAAATGGCTATAAAACGAGGACACTTTGGCACGTTTTGGCCTATACTACAGGATCAACCCGAGACAGAAAATAAGGCAGGGCAAGGAGGGTGCATCACAGGTTATAGGCGGACTAATCCTTCCGATATGAAAGGCATGAAGTCTTGTATGACATCTGTAGTATCTGATGTAGAAGTTTGAACCTTGGTAGGTCAACTCTTGTTCTAGTCTTGAGAACATTCGGCTAGGATAGAGGAAGTAAAACTCTGTATAGAATCGTAAAAACTTGCACACAAGTCCTCGGTAATACGCCCTCTCGAGTTAGAGCTCTTCTTGGAGCAAAATGATCTGGGCGACAAGCTCATAAAATCCTGACTCGAAGCAGGAACTTGGTTGGAGACGGTAAAATTAGCCTTATTGTTCATATTGAAACGCTTTGATATGTCGTGACAAACCTCTTTGAAGTTTGTATGAACATCTGGAGAGCAAAAGCTTTTTAATTTTGAAAATGTGTTTCCAGATGTATGACGAGACGTTCAATCAAAGACTTTGTATACTGTAACATGATGTGAGGTCTTCTCAATTTTCTTCTTGAGTTTCCGACACTCATCCTTCGTATGTCCTTCTTTTTTACAGTAGGCACATATGTCTTTTGCTCTTGTTTCTTTTGTACCAGGCTTGTATGAATTTTGTGGAGGCTTACTTTAAGTCGATGCTGTTGACTAATTTGCCTGTCGTTTTTGTTGTCAAATGGGTTCTTTGAGAGTTAAAGTAAGATTGTGATGCCATCAGCTGATACTGCTGTCGTATGTGCGTCACCTTCACCATGGTCTGAAAATTGTGTTCGTACCTCTTAACGCACACATTTCTTGAACTCCTCGATCAGAATGAGGTTCTTGAACTTTTTGAAGTCTGTGACGGTGTTCGTTGCTTGCAGCAACTTTTCAGGAGTCGTCTCTTTTCTCGAAGGAACTCAACTTGAGTTTGGCCATCCCGTTTCCACCGCAAAAAAAACTTTTAACGGTAGGCTTCGAAGGTGCACTCATAAGGCCTTAAGTATTAATGATTTAGCAATGTTATAGTCAGCGCGCTGTTCTGCGTTCAAGGACACATCAACTTTGAATGCTCTTCCCGTCAGAGATGGTTGCAGTTAGCTAGAAAACATATTTTCAGGAATTTTAAAATTTTGGGGAAGTTATTTTGAACTGTGCAAACTATTGGTCAAACTTTTTCTTTACAAATTTAAGTATTTATTTTGCAAATTTAATTTCATCAGAAACCTGTCTGTAGAATGCACTTTTTGAATGCTAATAATGGTATACGTAGGATGAATCTACTACCGTCCAAGTTAGTTAAAGCCATGTTGTTATGAATGTCGAACATACAACCCTCCACTGAATTCTTAAACATAATTAGATACCAGTAAGTTAGTGAACATATAACCAACCGTTATATCGTTCTGGTTACAAATACTGCAATGTGCTTATAAGCTATTGATACAACTGTATACAACCAGCGAATAGACGTAAAATATATGTAGTAGAATAACTATTCCGTAATGTGCTAAATTCTAACATAGGAAATGCTAAATGTGTTTCCAGGTGTGACAACACAATTGGCGAAATTTCCGACGGCTAATTGACCAACTTACCATCAACACATTGAGCTGAATCTTGGCACTGAGTCTCGTTGCTGTTTAAAACCCTTTACTTCAAAATTTCAGCACCAGCAACCAATCCTAACAGCTTAAAAATAAGTTTTCCTCGATTTTTTTTTCAAGGCGAACATGAAGGAGAATTCCCGATAACTGCTCTAAATGAGATTTTTCAAAAACAACTTAGCCCAACTGCGCTTGGTGCGTAAAAATGTCTTTGTTTTCTTGAAATAGTTCGTGCAGTAAATCTGCGGTGTAACCTGCCAGTCATTAAAATATTAATATTGTTCAACGATGTGACAAAACCAATGAAAAAAGTTTAAGATACCTAAAAGACTTACTAGATTTTTCACCTTGTGTGTATGGATTCACATTTGTCCCTTTCTAATATTATAATAATTTATTTTCCACGCTGTATTAATATTGGTTTAATTCATTACAAATTATATTTTTTTTATTCTAGGTACGACACATATATATATATATTAAAATTTGAATTCGGATTTATGTTTCACAATTTGATCACTCTAACAGTTTTAAAAGTTTATAAAAAAATATATAATAAATTGTTTTTTGAAAATCTTTATTGGCAAATTTCGAACAAATTTGAAAAAAAATAAATAAATCTAAGTAACTCAACACAAAGATAAGTTGTTTCAACACTTATTTCTCATTATTTGATTTAAAAGCGTAACTGTGAGTTGACTGGAGGAAGAAATCAACTAAACAATTAAAATGGAGTCCATTCATTATGGAAAAGAAAAGTATTATTTTAAGAGAGAAAAGAGCATAATAGCTTAGTGCATATCATTTTCGCTTTTATGTCATTTGTTGTTGTCCTGGTTTGGCCACGTAAACATGGATCGGGTGATGTCATCATTCTGTTTGTTTGATTGGTTCTAGATCAAATTCGTTATGTTTGTTCATTGGAAGCGCACGCGCTGGAAGTTTGAAAGAATCATCAGAGCGACCTGAAATAGATCAGATGTCAAAAAATGATAATAAGTAATGTTTAGCGATACATGATAATGTGAACAGTTTACGAAGGTTTAGTAGCAATATAACATGGCCAATGGTCAGTCTCCAGTTGGTCATCTTTAAGACTTTTCAACGACGTTCATGTATTTAAAAAAAAAAAAAATCTCTACATATTTACTTTGCTTTTGCTCGTGGCTGGCTGGAAAAAATCTTGGGACGGTTAATCGACCCACTTCCCGTCAACCTATTGAGCTGACACTAGGCAGTCAGACTCGATGCCAATAACAACAAACTCTTACGATTGTTCAGCCCCACCCCTCAACACCAATCCATAAAACTCTTGTCTTTTTCTGTTTTTCTAGTGGGAGAGAACAAAGATATTGACGGGATTGATTTCACGTTATGAAATTCCCGATAACTGAGCTAAATGAGATTATTGTTATTTTAATGGGCGTATTTATTTTTTCCTGAAATAGTTGATGAAATAAAACTGTGGCATCAAAGCTGAAAGGCTATAACAATATTAATATTGTATAGGGGCGTGAATTGGAATTCTTGTAATGAGCCTTACTTGTTTGGATTTTTTGGTCAAATTTTCATCACGACCACATGGCTGGATATTACATTTTATAAATGATTTATCCCAAAACACCTTGTATCTTAGGTGTTGATTCATTCAAGCATTTAAATGGAGGGAGATAATACATTTGTAGTAAAGAAGCAACTCATGGTTTATATTAATTTAAGAAATGTTTTTATCTTATTTAATTAAATCACATTTTTACATAAGTTTTTTACTGGTACGTTTTTAATCCTTAGCGTCCATCACTATGATAACTATACAGATTAAGGTCAATGGAGTAAATCTTGCTTATTGCCTACGTTAAGCTCAGTACGTTTTGGGAAAACCCAGTAGAGAAATAAATAGTTTTCCCAAATGGTTAAAAATTTGAAATTTGACCTGGACTTGCTGTTACAAATATATATGGGCAATGAATAGACACTTATGTGTCCCTATGTTCCCTGTATCCAGTGTCTAGTTCAACAATCACTGTCTATGGACAATAATTAGACAGCTATGTGTCCCTATGTTAAATGTGCCCACTGCCGATGTATAAGGGTAAAGTTTGCAGAATGCAGAAAATTTGGAAGCGAGCCATAGTTATGACCAAAAGATGGAATGCAAGGCAATTTGTTGACAAGCTACCGTTAAAGCTTGACTTTAACCAGAACTGTTAGATGTAGTGCAAGAAACGATTCACACCTACACGGACTGTCTGGTTAAAATCTTCTAAACGTCTTGTCTTCGCTGGAGACGAAAGCAGTTGATAAGGCGCTCTCATTCAGTATCAAAAAGAAATACTCCTACCCGAAGAGTTATAAGGACCCTGTTGGAAAAAAAGAACGAGTCTCGATGCGGAGGTCCAGGCAATAATAAATTCCTTAAAGAGAGTCCACCAAAGAGGAAAAACTTTCCAGAGATCGTGGACTCTGCCGTGTCACTCTCTGCTCTCGAGCATGGGAGGAGGGGCTCGACGGAAACGACTATGGTGAACGCCGTTTTTGAGACAGTAAGTAACATCCATACCAAAGGGGTCAAACTCATTCTACGGTTTATAACTTGGCACGTTGAGGTAACGCAACACGACAGGGCGGACTAACTGGTCAAAGAAGGCGCGGAAGAGGCTCCGCCCGATAAACCCATGACTCAGCTGGGAGTCACGGCTTGGCTGAAAGACAACTTTTGTGAAAAGTGGCTAAGCTTTTAAGCCGCAGGAAAAACTGGTTGACATCTCTATCGGAAGATGCCGTGGCCGAGCAAGGGTGAACGGATCCTTGGTGGAAACTAAAGCGAGGTGAGCAAAGTCTCATCACCCAGATGAGGTAAGGAAATTGTGCGATCTTTCTAGGACAAGAGTTTATGAAAGTCAGTACTTTCTGCGTAATGTTTGCTGCTGTTCTCTAAGTTTCGGCTTCAAATAATTGAAATGTTTTGACTATTTTGTTAACATATGTGACACATGTTTTAAAGAGTCAGCTCCATTGACACCCATATTTCATTCTAAGCACAAATGCTGACGCACCTTTTCTAAATCTAGCCCTGACATCCGCTTCGAATTCACCATTCAAGTCAATAGTTTTAAACGAAAGAAAAGCTCTTGTTTTGTCGAGTTTGCCTTTTTTTATCTTTAACTTGCTTTTATTTAATTGCAAGGTTCATCGATGCACTTCTTCTTCTATATCTTAAGGGCCCACGATCAATTTATTGATCATTTTGTCTCCTATGCATGTAGATGGGATTTGCAATGTTTCTGTTACTGGTGGTGATGAGGAAATTATGCACTAGGGGTTTGAAGGCTTGAGGCAATAGACACAAATGTGTCTAGTGTTGTCGCCTCAACTGTTCCTTTTGAAAGATGGTTCCAGTCCCTGATTGTCTTGGGCAGGAATGAGCAGCTCCTATACTGGCTTCTTGCTGGTATGAGCCTGAATTGCCTGTCATGGCCTCGTCGCTGTCTATGGGGGAGAGGGACGAGTTTCTGTTTAATACTGGAACAGTGGACCAGCCCATTATTTATCTTGTACATCATGGAGAGCCTGGATTGTCGTCGTCGTTTCTCCAATGGTGACCAGCCTAGTGTTTCTAGCATGCTGCCAACACTAGAGGTATTCCTGTAACGGTTTAGGACAAAGCGTGCTGCTCGTCGCTGAACCGCCTCCAACCTGTCAATGCTCTTCTGGGTAAATGGGTCCCAGACTGAAGATGCATAATCTAAAATCGGACGGATAAATGCTTTATATGCTCTTTCTTTCACACAGGAGTTGCCAATCTTTAGATTTCGCCTTAAGAACCCCAAGGCTTGGTTTGCTTGGTTACATACATTGTTAATATGCTCGTCCCAGCGGACCTCTCTTTGAATGGTAACACCCAGGTACTTTACAGAGGAAACTTGCTCAAGAATATGGCCGTGCAGTTTGTATTGGTAGTGTAGAGGAGTACAACTTCTAGAGATTGATAGTGTCTGGCACTTGACAGGGTGAAATTCCATGTCCCAGCTCATCTCCCACTCAGCTAACAGATTGAGATCCTGTTGTAGCTGGTCCTGGTCAGATCTGTTGGCGATCGTCCTATACACTGCTGTGTCATCTGCGAACAGTCTTGCATGTGATGTCAGTTTCTCCGGTAGGTCATTAATGTATTCTAGGAACAAACAGGGGCCCAGGACTGATCCCTGGGGGACCCCTGACTTCACATTGACAAAGGAGGAGCTTGTACCGCCCACCACTACTGCTTTTACTCACTGACAGACTCGAGTCAAATTGTTATCTGGATTATCGTGTCGCAGATTTCGAAGAGAAATAATGCATGTTATTGTTCTATTGCAACTTTCTATTCTATTGACGACGCCACACTCTGGTCACAAAACAGAAATGTTATACGTTCGTTAAAAATAAAATTGAGAATTATTTATAATTAACTTTCTATCTATCTATCTATCTATCTATCTATCTATCTATCTATCTATCTATCTATCTATCTATCTATCTATCTATCTATCTATCTATCTATCTATCTATCTATCTATCTATCTATCTATCTATCTATCT